>CAUYTI010074175.1:0-10681 GCA_963575145.1 Galago senegalensis
ACTGAGAAAATGACATGAAGGCTGTGTTGACCAGTTTGTTGGAAGTATTTCAGAATGCATGTGAAAACCCCACACTGTACCCCAGAAGAGTATCAATGTACATAGTTAACATTCAATAAAAAAAAAAAGAAAAAAAAAAAAGAATGAAAGAAAAAAAAATAAAAATCTAGATGTTTAAAAAAAAAAAAAGGACTGTTCTGGGTAAGAGCACACACTCTAAACAGCCTGCCTAGTTTGCATATGCTTTTTTTTTTTTTTTTTGAGACAAAGTTTTACTTTGTCGGGCTAGGTAGAGTGCTGTGGCATCACAGCTCAGAGAAACCTCAGACTCTGGGCTCAAGCAATTTTCTTGCCTCATCCTCCCAAGTCGCTGGGACTACAGGTGCCTGCCACAACCCCCGGCTATTTTTAGAGGCCAGGTCTTATGCTGGCTCAGGCTGGTCTCAAACTCGTGAGCTCAATTGATCTGCCTGCCTCGGCTTCCCAGAGTGCTAGGAATACAGGCATGAGGCATCGCCCCTGGCCTTGCATATGCTTTTACTTCCCTCACCAGCTTACCTGACAGGGCTGTTAGAAAAATTAAATAGATTAATAGATATTATAGCACTTAGTACAGTAGCTAGCAAATAGTAAGTGCTCTGTCAATGACAGTCATTACTTTTATTATTTTCCCCAAATATTATTTTCTAATAAACACATTGTTATTATATGCAGTCATTTTTATTTATTTGTTTACTTTGTTTTTATTTATTTATTTATTTTTTGAGACAAAATATCATTTTGGCATCACAGCTCACAGTAACCTCAAACTCTTGGGCTCAAGCAATCCTCTTGCCTCAGGCTCCCAAGTACAGTAGCTGGGATTACAAGCATGAGCCATTGCGCCTGGCCTCCATTTTTGGAGACAGAGTCTCACTCTGTTGCCCTGGGTAGAGTGCTGTGGTGTCATAGCTCACAGCAACCTCAAACTCTTGGGCTCAAGCAATTTTGTTGAGAAGCTGGGACCATAGGCACCCACCGCAACACCCAACTAGTTTTTCTATTTTTAGTAGAGACAGGGTCTCACTCTCATTCAGGATGGTCTTGAAACCATGAGCTCAAACAATCTGCTGGCCTCAGCTTCCCAAAATGCTGAGATTATAGGTGTGAGCCACCATGCCCAGCCTGCAAAGTTATTTCTAAACTACGAATATGATCAGCATAAAAATGTTAGCAGTGCTTATCTCAGATGATGGGATGGACAGTGCTTTTATCTACTTCCTTATACTTCAATGTGTTTTTCTAAGTTTCCAGAGTAAACATGAATTATTTTATCATATAAAATATTCTTCTTAATTGTCTTCTTCCTAACATAAATTACTGCTACCAGGTAGGTAGAAGAGTTAGAAAAACAACAACACAGAGTGCTTAAAATTCCTCCAGGTGCTTCATCAGGAAGAAAGGGGACTGAGGCCAGTGGCTCACTAAATGAGGGCTTACCTCCAGGATGATGTTGGCAAAACAGTGTCAGCTATGCCTGCTTCTTATTACTTTTTAGCTCCCTAACATAGTCAACAACAAGCTGTCAGCTGTGTTTTTTTTGTTTTGTTTTGTTTTGTTTTTTTTAGACGGAGCCTCAAGCTATCCCCCTGGGTAGAGTGCTATGGCATCACAGCTCACAGCAACCTACAACTCCTGGGCTCAAGCGAGTCTCCTGCCTCAGCCTCCCAAGTAACTGGGACCAGAGGTGCTCACCATAACACCTGATTATTTTTTGGTTGCAGCCATCATTGTTGCTTGGTGGGCCTGGGCTGGATTCAAATCCTCCACCTTAGGTGTATGTGGCTGGTGCCTTAGCCACTTGAGCCATAGGCACTGAGCCGGCCAATTTGTTTAGATTCTTCTTGGCCTGTGTAACATTTTTTTTTCTCCTGTTCCTCACAAGACATCTGTCACCTGAGGGTCTTGAAAAGAGAAGGCAAAGAAACCTTTCTGTTTCTGTGGTTTACTCAATTTCCTTTGGGTTAAAGTACTCAGTATGTTAAGGTGCCATATTTGGGGGGAATTGTGTTCTCAGCCTCAATTCTTATTTCCAGAGATTCTCATTCAGTAGTTCCATGGTGGGGTTCTGGAATTTATTTTTAGCAAACTCAGTAGATTCTGACATATATCAGATTTGGGATCCACTTCTCTAGCCCGAAAATATTACTATGCCACTTAGGGAGGTTTAAAACAATTTTTTAAAATGAAATGTTAAAATTATTTTAACTTAGAGTGTAGTGAAAGTGATATGTAGAGTAGAGAGAGACTTCTTTTTTTTGAGACAGAATCTCCCTTTGTCACCCTTGGTAGAGTGCTATGGCATCATAGCTCACAGCAACCTCAAACTCCTGGTCTCCAGCGATCCTCTGCCTCAGCCTCCTGAGTAGCTGGGACTGCAGAAACCAAACACAGAGCTGCTATTTTTTTTTTTTTTTTTAGAGACAGGATCTTGCTCTTGCTCAGGCTGGTCTTAAACTCCTGAGCTCAGGCCATCCACACACCTCAGCCACCTAGAGTGCTAGGAAATGTTAGACTTTGAATTATTTTGATATTTTACAACAAGTGTATTTTTATGGTATGTTGGAAAAGACAATGAATATGAAACAAAATAAAGGTAGGGAATTGTTCCATCACCCCCTCCCTCTGGGCTGCCATAACTTAACTGAGAATTGGATGGGAAGGGGGCAAGCCTTTAAACAGCACAGATTGTCACATAAATCTCAAGGGCTCTTAAAAGGTAAGAGTTACTTTTATAATCCAAAAAGAATCTATGAAAGTTGGAATTTTAAAAATATTAAAACAGAAGAAAGCAAAGTGGTGAGGAACTCAACAGGGGATCAAGAGCCTTTGGTTAGGCAAATAACCACTCTCTATTTCTCCCTTTTATAGACATAGAAATGTTTATGGTATTTTACTTCAGTGAGACCCATATTACAGAGCATGTCCTCAAAATTCCAAAAATGTATATATGAAAGTAGAGTTTGAAACAATTTCCAAATCACTACATTTTAGAAGGTTGTGATGTTTTGTCTGACACTAAAGTAGCATGCATTTCAAGCCCAACAGCTTGCTTTCTTATGTATGTCACATCTTATGTCACAGGAAGTTTGTAACTTCAGATGATTGTTAAATTTTCCTTTTACTAAGATTATTGAAAATATGCAGAGTTACTTTTTGTCTTTTATAAGGGTAGAGTATTTCCATATTCTTTCAGGTATTTTCAAAGAAACCCCAGATAGATTTCCTACCATTTGAGCCTCTATTGTGAACTTTTCACACCATCAGGTTTACTTGACCTTGAGTCTGGCGTCTGGCAATTGAAACCCCAAGTGTGAACACTTCTCTTTCTTGGGAGCTGTTAACTTCAAAGCCTCCAGGAACCATTTGAATGGTAATACTGTTCAGTGCAGAGCTTAAGAAACAAACACTTGTAAAGTGTCCTGACCATCCTTCCTCCACACTTTTGCCTGCAGTGCATTTGTCCATTCATTCTTAGCTGGACTTCCTTGCTTCACTCCTTATAGGGAAAGCATTTCTTTGATTGTTTTAAGTCCTCACTTCTCCCCTTGTGAGAAATATATGAAGGAACTCTGTCTTTGGTTTACCAGATGGGCACAAAGCAACTTTGTTTAAGGTGCTGAGTTAAAAGTTCTTGTAATTTGAGATCAACTCCTACTTGGATTTGAACTTTGAAGACCCAGAGATAGGAGTTTCCATATAAGGATCAAAACACGTCAGAGCAAGAACCAGTGATTTGGGCTGGCAACCTTGGAAGGTAGGATTACTCTGCTCAACAGTTCAGGATGGTGTACCCTGAGCCCTGAAAAATCACTTCACAAATGTCTGCTGTTGGTCCCAAGGGTGACTGGAGAGAGCGTGAGGATAAATCAGTGCAACCTATCTCCATCACTGGAAAAGCAAATCAAAGCATGTCCTAGTGAATATCATCCTTCATTCAATAGCTAATGTCTGTGAGACTGTTAGGCTCACAGCAGTGTGCCTAGCACAAAGAAATATAATTGTAGTGGTGTCTGCAGGAGGCTGGTGCCTAGTGAACATGGTGGTATCCATTGGAAGCAGCAATACTGCCTGGTGGGGGATATTGGTGCCTGGCAGGAGGCAAAAACAGGATATGAGGAAAGAAATGGTGTATGCTACATGGTAGCAGAGCTAGAGAGCTGACAGGGACTCGATCATGAGCACTGCTGAGATGCTGCTTGGAGACTCCCAGGAAAACTTGAGGGGCACTTTGTAGAAGCACAGAGTCCCATGGGAGCAGATAAGGACAAAAGGCAGGCAAACATAGATTCTGTGATTCACCTGTACCCACAGGCTGGCACAGGTTGAGGAAATTCAGGTTATAGATATAAGAGATGCAATTTCCACTCTAAGGGAGTTTTCACAAGCATGTTAGGGACTTACACATATGGCAATAAGAGAAGAATCATAAACAGTGACCAGTGAAGAGCTAGAGGAGTTTCATGAGGCCGGCATTGCTGGGAGCCATAAAAGTAAATGGGTTCTCATAGAAGTGCAAGTGGGTCCTCTAGAATAAGTAGCATTCCAAGAGCTGGAAAGGCAGAAAGGGCCTTCCAGCTTGGGATCCTCATGACCAGAGAAGGCCAGAATCTCACATCTCATGAGATGTCCTGGGAGTTGCACCTAGAACTGTAGACTGAGTCCAGCTGTGGGAGGGTATCTGACTGCCCAACTTCCTGCTGAAGGAATTGGAATGTATACCACAGAATGGAAGGTACTGGAGGCTTTTTGCAGGCAAACAGCATGTGATGAAGAGGAGCCTTCTGGCAGCCTTTCTAGGACAGATGAGAGGAGGGTTTGTAGGCCAGGATGAGAAAATGCAGGCAGGGTCATCCACTAGGAGGCATCCCCAATAATTGAGGGGTGAGGAATGAGGGATGATAAAGGCCTGGACTACCAGGTAGAGAAAGTAGAAATGAAAAGAGAAGAAGATAAATCCAAGAGAAATGAGGAGATAGAAATGATAGTACTGGCTGACAGGTTGGAACTGGCTCCACACTGGCTCCAAAGAAAGAGGTTAGATCAGCCGTTCTCAACCTGTGGATTGCCACCAATGAAAATACATCCTGCATATCAGATATTTACATTATGATTCATAGCAGTAGCAAAATTACAGTTATGAAGTAGCAACGAACATAATTTTATGGTTGGGGGTCACCGCACAATGAGGAACTGTACTAAAGGGTCTCAGCATTAGGAAGGTTGAGAACCACTGGCTTAGATAGAATGACAAGTTTGAGCTTGATCAACTGGAAGACAGACTGACAGAAAAAGGGTATTGGAATTCCATTTGTGTGTAACATTAACAGGACATTTTGTTCGTCAAAACCACTAAATAGCTGGGTGTAGTGCTTTTAGTTACAACTATAGGGGAGGCTGAGGCAGGAGGATTGCTTGAGTGTGGGAGTCTGGAACTGTAGAATTCTATGCAAACCAATTAGGTGTTGGCACTAAGATATGCATGAATGTAGTAACTTCCCAGGGGTGGTTGCTTAAAGAGGGGTGAACTGGCCCAGGTTGGAAATGGAGCAGGTCAAAACCTCTCTGCTGATTAGTAGTGGGATTAGGCCTATGAACAGTCACTGCACGCCAGTCTGGGCAGCATAGTGAGACTACATCTCTAAAATAAAAAAAAAAGAAAAGAGGTTTTTTTCTTGTTTGTTTGTTTTTTTGATATAGAGTCTCACTTTACTTTGTCACCTCTGGTAGAGCACTGTGGCATCATAGTTCACAGCAAACTCAAACTCTTGGGCTCAAGCAATTCTCTTGCCTCAGCCTCTTGAGTAGCTGGGACTATAGGTGCCCACCACAACACCCGGCTATTTTTATTTATTTATTTTTTTGAGATAGTCTCACTCTGTCAATCTCAGTAGAGCACTATGGCATCACAGCTCACAGCAACCTCAAACTCTTGGGCTTAAGCCATTCTCTTGCCTCAGCCTCCCAAGTACCTGGGACTACAGGCACCTGCCACAACACTCGGCTATTTTTTGGTTGCAGTTGTCATTGTTGTCTGGCAGGCCCGGGCCAGGTTCGAACCTGCCAGCCCCGGTGTATGTGGCTGGTGCCCTACTCGCTGAGCTATGGGTGCCGAGCCATGCCTGGCTATTTTTTAACATGGGTTCTCGCTCTTGCTGAGGCTGGTCTCAGACCTGTGAGCTCCAGGCAATCCACCTGCCTCGGTCTTCCAGAGTGCTGAGATTATGGGGGTAAGCTACTGCACCTTGCCTTAGAAAAGTTTTCAACACAAATGAGGACATTATGTACATATTGTCTTTCAACTTATTTTAATTAACAATATGCCGTGGATATCTTTTAGCTTCATTGTATATGGTTTTCCTCATTCATTTTAACATCTTACAGCATGCAACCCATGGTTTGGCTGTCCCATTTCTTATTTTACCAGTGCTCCATTGATACACACATTGTTTCAAAATATATCTTCTTACAACCAATGCTTCACTTAACACCATATTCATATACTTGGGCAACTATTATAGGATAAATCCCTAAAAGGGAAATTGTGGGTCAAAGGGTATGCACACTTTAACATCGTTTGATACATATTGCAAAATGGCTCTCCAGAACCTTTTTCTAATTTAATTCTTCCACTAACAGGTTAATCAAGACGTCTTCGAGGATGTCTGTGGCAATTTGTCAACCTGCTCTTCCTACAACTGCAATAAATACTAGTTTGCCCCATTGGATGAGATTATATTAGTCAACAGATCCTAATGAATGAAGGGTTTCTTAATTAAAATAACCAGAAAGTCATTACTTGTAAATATATAAACAAGTTGATTGCAGCAAGAGGCTGAATACTTCTAATAAGCATGTGTGGATATTAAATTAACCATGGTTCACAAACCATCCATGGAT
This sequence comes from Galago senegalensis, assembly GCA_963575145.1. Lineage (NCBI taxonomy): Eukaryota > Metazoa > Chordata > Mammalia > Primates > Galagidae > Galago > Galago senegalensis. The sequence goes on from CAUYTI010074175.1 coordinate 6,940, forward strand.
GCATTGGATGCACGGTTGATTGGAAATAACCACTTCGCAGTGGTTACCCGATTTCTCTCTGCCAACTGCCAAATGGTATTCCTGTTTGTGTGATTATTATGGTTTGACATGATTCATGGTATTTTCAAACACATATATATGTAAAGTAAAGTAAAAATGTTTTTTCCCCCAATGGGTATTTAAGAAGTTAAAACACTGAGTGGAGGATTAGGAAATTAATTGTTCTTTTCTTTTTGATTCAACAGACATTTGTCAAACGTGTACAATATACTGGAAAGGTACCTAACGAATTGTTTCAGAAAACACATGGATGAGTAAAACCTGATTCTTACCTTCAATATCTTATAGGGGACAGACAGGAGCACAGAATAAAAATATAAATATAAAATGACTATAAAACCAAGGCAGAATGAGAAAAATGCTTAAAGAGGAGCATAAAGAAACAATTATGAAAATTCAAAGGAGTTCAAACACATCTGGTTAAGGGGAAAATAGGAAAAACTTTCACATAAGGGAGATGCATTTAAGATGGGGATTTCAACAACCGGTGAGGTGGCTCATACCTATGATCCTGGCACTCTGTGAGGCTGAGGTAGGTTGAAGATAGCCTGAGCAAGAATGAGACCTTGTCTCCACTAATATATATATATATATATATATATATATATATATATATATATAAAATATATATATATGAAAAAATTTTGGAGAATTTTTGGGAAAAATTGTGGGAGTCCTCAACTACTTGGGAGGCTGAGGCAGGTGAAGCAGGAAGATTGCCTGAGTCCAGGAGTTTAAGATTGCTGATGGCACGACCCGCTAACCTGGACAATGTTATGAGACTATGTCTCAAAAAAAGGAAAAAGAAAAGAAAAGATGAGATTTCAAGAATGAGTAGGACTTGTCCACTGACACACTTGCTTTTGGAAGTCCTAAGGCTGCCACTCTGTGAAGGCAAGGCCGCATGGTGAGTCCATGTAAAGGGGCTTCTGTCCATGGCCCAGCTATGCGGAGCTTTCCAGTCAACTTAGGGGCCAGGCATGACTGAAATTTCCAGTGGGGCAATTTCCAGTGCATGAAGATACTTCTGGACATTTCTAGCCCCTTGTCATTGGATCACTCTAGCCATTCAAGTCTTACAAGCTAAAGTCCCTAACATTGTAGAGCAGAGATAAGTTATTTCTGCTGTGTCATGTTTGTTATTTCTGACTCACTGAATCCATAAGATTTTTTAAAAAATTGTTTTGTGAAAAAAAGTTAGGTAGTATTCCACAGGTAAGCTGGAGAGAGGCAGAGCCTTTCTAGCAAAGGAAACCACATAAGCAGAGGGGAAGCATGACTGTATCCACAGAGCAAAAAACAATCCAGAAGAGTCCAGGTGGGCTGGCATCAAGGATTTGAGGAGGGGTGGATTAGGCGATCAGATGATCTGAGAATGGAGAACATTCAATAGCAAGCAATATACCAAGAAGGATTCAGCAAAAGTTGAACATCAACTGTTGTCTTTGAGCCAGGAAGAGAAACATACTGTTGGCACAGAGATACCTGTAACATGCCACCTTGGCAACTGAGAAAACCACAGAAGCAAGAAGGTCACTTTGATGTTTTCTCACCTTTGTCCTCTAAAGCATGATCATACAAAATTCTCCAATATACCTTGCCTGGAAGGAGTAGTTCACAAAACTCTCTTTTCAGAGGGATTCTGCCCTATACCAAAAAGACCAAGAAGAATCTAAATAAATAGGCCTTCCCAAATTCCCTCTAGTTGTTTCCCTTGGGTTATACCCTCTTTGTGTCCAGTCATACTTCTATATGACTTTCAATTCTTCATTGAACATAAGCATAAACATAGACAGTTTTCCCTGGATCTTTGGGTTTTCATATTAACCCTTCTTGTTACATAAAACTTTGCTTAAATAAATGTGTTACCATATTCTCATGTTAATCTGTCCTTTATTATAGGGGTATCAGCCATGAACTTTACCATGGGTGAGGAAAATGTATTCATTTTTCTTCCCTATGATATTAATATGTTTGGCAAAAATTAAATTTCATATGACTTCCTTCTTGTACTTCATCTTTTAAATAAATAGAAAAAGGTTAGCCTGTAATCATTCAATAAATATTTGTCAAATGCTTCTACAGGGGTGGCGCCTGTGGTTCCAAGGAGTAGGGCGCTGGCCCCAGATACCGGAGGTGGCCAGTTCAAACCTGGCCCCAGGTCAAAAAAAAAAAAACTGCCCCTCCCAAATAAAAAGCTTCTACAAACTTAAAATTACTAAATACAGGGTATACTTAAATTACCTTTTATGTTTAAAGCAGCTGCTTGTTTTTTATCTTTTACATTAATTTGTGTGATGCCTAACATGAGGTGGTTTTTCTGTTTTTCCCCTGGTTTTGTAGGGAAAAAAAAGAGTCACACTACTAGGATTGTCAGACGGGTCCCACTGGTAACACAAGTGCAGCTTGTGTAAGTAAAAATAAAAATAATAACTATTGTATAGAAATAAAAGACCTATTTGCAATCTCCTTATTAAGTGGGGTCAGATTTTTGCTATGAGACTAAAGTGTGCAATTTAATTGCATTTCAAAAGAGGCTGTATGAAAGTGCTTTGCAAATTATAAAAGCACTATTCAAATACAGGTTGTTACTAGTATTATTGAGGTGTATTCCAGAGGCATGGAGGTCAACATCATGTTGCCTATATTTCTTCTTTAAATCACTCTGGATTTTAAACCTTGTTAAAAAGAATGTTGCCTCAAAATAAAAAAAAAATAAACATGCACATGAATAAATTTGAAATAAGAATTAAATACATTCAGTATATTCATAATAAACACATGCAATATCTACAAAAATAAATATTGATCAGAACAATTCATACTTTGAAACGTAGTAGATGGAAATAAAAGAGACCCACTCTACTCAGAATCTGCACCTTTGATTTTGACACTTAATCTAAATTCATAAATTCAGTAGGATATGTGTGTGTGGTTGTGTGTATATGTATTGTGTGGCTGCTTAAAGACATTTTAAAGTTTTGGTGCTACAATTCAAAAGCATATAATAGATAAAATAGCATTCTTGCTTGATGGCAATACAAAATAATAAAACAAATTTGAAATTCGTCCTAGACCAACAAATTTCCTCAAGTTAAAAAAAGTTAACAGCTCCCAATTATTAAGCATTTATGATTTTAATGTGCCAGACACTATGCTAATTACTTTATTACTTTATTTATTTATTTATTTAGAGACAGTTTCACTATGTCACCCTTGGTAGAGGGCTGTAGCATCATAGCTCACAGCAACTTCCAACTCTTGGGCTTAAGCAATTCTCTTGTCTCAGCCTCTCAAGTAGCTGCAACTATAGGCGCCCACTACAATGCCCAGCTATTTTTTTGTTGTAGCTGTCATTGTTGTTTAGCAGGCCCAGGCCAGGTTTGAACCCACCAGCTCTGGTGTATGTGGCTGGTGCCCTAACCACTGAGCAACAGGTGTGAGCCTGCTAATTTTATTTTTATTATTATTTTTTATTTTTTTGGAGACAGAGCCTCAAGCTGTCCCCCTGGGTAGAGTGCCATGGCATTACAGCTCACAACAACCTCCAACTCCTGGGCTCAATCAAGTCTCTTGCCTCCGCCTCCCAAGTAGCTGGGACTACAGGCGCCCGCCACAACGCCCGGCTATTTTTTTTTTTTTTTTTTGGTTGCAGCCGTCATTGTTGTTTGGCGGGTCCGGG
>CAUYTI010074176.1:0-11982 GCA_963575145.1 Galago senegalensis
TTTTTGAGACAGAGCCTCAAGCTGTCCCCCTGGGTAGAGTGCTGTGGCATAGCTCACAGCAACCTCCAACTCCTGGGCTCAAGCGAGTCTCCTGCCTCCGCCTCCCAAGTTGCTGGGACCACAGGCGCCCGCCATAATGCCTGGCTTTTTTTTTTTTTTTTGGTTGCAGCCCTCATTGTTATTTGGCGAGCCAGGCTGGATTCAAACCCGCCACCTTAGGTGTATGTGGCTGGCGCCCTAGCCACTTGAGCCACAGGCGCCGAGCCTTCTTCTAGGATTTTTATCATTCCATGTCTTAGATTTAAATCTTTTATCCATCTTGAGTAAATTTTTGTAAGTGGTAAAAGGTTGGGGTCTAGTTCAGTCACTGACATGTGGTTATCCAGTTCTCCCAGCACCATTTATTGAATCGGGATTCTTTTCCCCAGTGTATGCTTTTGTTAGATTTATCAAAGATCACATGGCTATAAGAGACTGGTTTCATCTCTTTCTATTTTGTTCCATATGTCTATGTCTCTATTTTTGTGCCAATACCATGCTGTTTTGATCACTGAGGACTTGTAATATAACCTAAAGTCTGGTGGAGTGATGCCTCAGGCTTACTTTTGATTACTAAAAATTGCCTTGGCTATACAGGGTTTTTTTCTGGTTCCATATGAAATAAAGAACTGTTTTTTCCAGTTCTTCAAAGTATGATGTTGGTATTTTAATGGGGATTGCATTGAATCTGTAGATTGCTTTGGGTAGTATAGACATTTTAACAATGTTGATTCTTCCTAGCCTGGAGCATGATATGTTCTTCCATTTGTTAAAGTCTTCTGCCATTTCTTTTGTTAGGGTTTCAATCCCAGCCTTCAGACACTGTTCAAGTTTATTTGCTCACTTACCTTTGCAAGGCAGCTCCAGGGAGCAGCTCAGTTCAAAATCACAAAGCTGCAGGACAGCCCATTTCTGTCCCTAGTCTTCCCCCGGGAGGGTTGACTGGCCAGCTTCTGCCTGTACCCAGGCACTCGCCTTCTGTGCTGGTCCTCCTCAGATCCAGACCTCCTCATTGGCTCCTGGAGTCTCTACTGCTTCACTGTGCTCCCAGAGTGATGTTTCTGCGTAGGTTCCCCCAGCCAGAAGGTGGATAGAGTCTTCTCTGCCCTGTCTCACTACAACTGACTAGTAAGGAGATGTCTCTAGTCTAACAGCTTTCTTCACTCCCCCCAAAAACATTTTTTTTTTTTTGTGAGCAGGTCTCACTATGTTGCCCAGGCTGATCTTGAACTCCGGCCTCAGGAGATGGTCCCACTTTGGCCTACCAAAGTCCTGGGATTACAGATGTGAGTGCAGGCCTGTCCCCTGTTTTCTTTTTTAAACAAGTCCTTTGCCCACTGACACCTGCTTTTCCCTTAGATCTCAGCTCAGTGACCACTCCCTTAGAAAAGATGTGAGGGCTCCCCTTATCATGTGCTCTTACCTAACTCTCCTTCCTACACCTGATTATGGTTGTAAATTTACATGTTTGCATGTGATTCTTTTTTTTTTTTAGACGGAGCCTCAAGCTATCCCCCTGGGTAGAGTGCCATGACATCACAGCTCATAGCAACCTCCAACTTCTGGGCTCAAGCGAGTCTCCTGTCTCAGCCTCCCAAGTAGCTGGGACTACAGGCGCCCGCCACAATGCCTGGCCATTTTTTGGTTGCAGCCATCATTGTTGTTTGGCAGGCCCAGGCTTAGGTGTATGTGGCTGGCGCCTTAGCCACTTGAGCCACAGGCGCCGAGCCGCATGTGATTCTTGATTGCTGACCTCTACTAGAATGTAGGCTCCATGAGGGGTTGGGTGGTGTCAGTCTCTCCCACAGCTGTGTCTCCAGTTCCTGGCACAGTGCTGGGTCCACAGCAGCTTCACCATAAACATTTTTGGAGTGAAGGAATGAAAATACATAATTTTTCCCCCTGAAACTCTATACTTGCATCCACCACTTAGGATCTGTTGACTTATTCTGGCTACTTTGGGGGATATTTCTGTCAGGAAGAAGAGCAGAGTTGATAAATGAAATCACATATGGGGTCAAGGATTAACTACCAGTTAGATGTGTTACTGATCCTGGGAGTATACACATTAGAGAAGTGGAAACGAGTTGGCCGTGATGGTGTGTGCAGGTAATCCCACTACGCAGGAGGCTGAGGTGGGAGGGTTGCTTGAGTCCAGGAATTTGAGACCAGCCTGGGCTAGGTGGGGAGACCCTGTACTTATAAGAAAAATAAATAATAAAAGAAAAGAAGTGGCAACAGTCATAGTGTTACCAAAAGTTTGATTCTTGAGCCCTCGTCTGACAAAAACACAAACAAATGCTTTTTGAGAAGAAGAAAAGGGAAATTTATTACTTTCCTGGTAAGGGAGGAAAAATGGGAGACTGTTTGTCTCAAAAATACCAGTTTTTTCCTGCACATAGCAGAAACCCAGAGCTTTTAAAGTGAAGACCTATCATTCAACTACAGTTAGTGTCCCATCTCTGCTGAAGACAAAACTGTGACCTCCAAACTCCCCCTCCCCCCGGGAGGCCTACCCCCAACCCAGCTCGCACCTCAGTCAGCCAGACCCAGGCCTCCAGGTCCACCTTCTGTAGGGCAAAGAACAAAAGACATTTCCCTGCCCCACCTGAACAGCCAGAGGTGGAGATGCAGTCTCAGTTTCCAAAAAGCGTTTTAAAGAGATAGAAAACATGTTTGCCATTTTTTTCTAGGCCGTTTCCTTTGTTAGGGTTAGCTGTGTTGGGGGGTGGGATCTATGTTGGAGACAGAAAACTCTTTCAGGTGTCACTAAAATCATACCCCAGTCCTCAGTCCACCTTGAATAGAGATTATGTCAGACCCTGGTATGCACCATGGCTGGCAGAAGAGCCAAAGCATTGGCAATGAAATGGCTAGAGTGTCCTCCCTGAGCCCATGTGCTTCGTGTGCACGAGTTCAATTCTGTTTACTGAATATTTATTGAGTGCACACTGTGAGCCAGGCACTGTACTAGGAGCTGGGGATACAGTAGTGACCAGGAATGACACAGTCCCTACCCTTGAGTAGGGGAGATAGACCAGTAGGAAATTATAGGGCAACATGATAAGTGCTCTGAGAGGCATAAGCTTCCAGTGCTGTGCCTCTGAGCCAGCCTGGGGGTGGAGGAAAAGTACCCCTGAACCTACTCTTTTTTTTTGAGACAGAGTTTCCTTTGTCACCCTTGGTAGAGTGCTGTGGCATCATAGCTCATAGCAACCTCAAACTCTTGGGCTTAAGTGATTCTCTTGTCTCAGCCTCCCAAGTAGCTGGGACTACAGGCGCCCACTACAATGCCCGGCTTTTAGAGATGGGATCTCACTCTTGCTTAGGCTGGTCTCGAACCTGTGCACGCAAGCAGTCCACCCTCCTTGGCCTCCCAGAGTGCTGGGATTACAGCTGTGAGCCACTGCACCCTGCCCCTGAACCTACTCATAGAGTGAGTAGGACCCACCAAGCCATTGGGGTTAGAGGACTATGAAGGAAGGGCTTTTTTTTTTTTTGAGACAGACCCTCAAGCTATCCCCCTGGGTAGAGTGCCATGGCATCACAGCTCACAGCAACCTCCAACTCCTGGGCTCAAGCGAGTCTCCTGCCTCTGCCTCCCAAGTAGCTGGGACCACAAGCACCCAATAGCCACAATGCCCGGCTATTTTTTGGTTGCAGCCATCATTGTTGTTTTGGTGGTCCCTGGCTGGATTCGAACCCACCACTTTAGGTGTATGTGGCTGGTGCCTTAGCCACTTGAGCCATAGGCACCGAGCCAGGAAGGGCTTTTGAAACATGAGAAGCACCATGAGCACAGGCAGAGAGGCAGGAAACTATATGGGTGTGGAGGAACTGCAGGTAGTTTTGCTTTGCTGTGCAATGTTGGCATTGCCAGGAAAAGAGGCTGGAGGGGTGAAGCATGGACCTATCACATAGCAGCCTGGACACCATGATCATGACATGAGGAGGGCTTTGTGCAGGGTTTTCTACCAGAGAGTGGCATATTTGTGGATTGGATAGGGTCCGTTGGGTGATGTGTGTGTGTGTGTGTGTGTGTGTGTGTGTGTTTGACAGGGAGTCTTCATTCTATTGCCCAAGCTGGAGTGCAGTGGCATGATCATTGCTTACTGTAACCTTGATTTCCTGGGCTCAAGCAGTTATCCTGCCTCAGCCTCATGAATAACCAGGACTATAGGCATGCACCATCACACCTGGCTAACTTTTGAAAAAATTTCTTTGTAGAGACAGGGTCTTGCTATGTTGTCCAGGCTGGTCTTTAACTCCTGGCCTCAAGTGATCTTCCCGACCTGGCCTCCCAAAGTACTAGTATTGTAGGTATGAGCCACTGGACCTGGTTTGTTGGCTACTGTGTTGAGGACACACTGGAGCTGGCCCTTCACAGGGAGGCATAGAGACATTGGAGATGGGGACATTTCTCAGGGCAGCACTTCCGGGGAATAGTCACATATATGGGAGGTGTTTGCTTCAGCAATAAGCCACTACCACATACCTGGGCAATAAGGCTTATATTGATTTGGCAATAAGTCCTACATTGATTTAGTAAGTTAATACAGGATTTATCTCAAAACCTATTATATGCAGTGGAGATAACTTGTAAGGGGAGGTGACAATGGGAGGTTGGGGAGCTCTGCCACCCTAGGAATACTCTTACCCATCTGTCATGAGGCTGTCCCTCCTCTTCCTGGCCAGAAATGCCCACAAGGAGGGAAGAAGTCTCTAGAAATCAATTATTTGTATTGTTTGTTTGTTTGTCTGTTTTGAGACAGTGTCTTGCTCTGTTGCCCTGGGTAGAGTGCCCTGGCATCTTGAACTCCAGCAATCCTCCTGCCTCAGCCTCCTGAGTAGAAGGAACTACAGGTGCCCACCCCAATGCCTGGCTAGAGACTGGGTCTAACTCTTGCTCAGGCTGGTCTTGAACTCCTGAGCTCAAGCAATCCTCCCACCTCTGCCTCCCAGAGTCCTAGCATTACCGGCATGAGCCACAGCTCCAGGCCAATTGTTTGTTTTAAATTCATTTGTTTTGGCTTTTTATTTTGAAATTATTTTGAGTTTACAGAAAAGTTGTAAGATTTGTACAGAGAACCCTGTACAGTTTGAACCCCCTCAGTTTGAAAAGTCTCTGTTTCTTGAGCATGCCTCTAGCCCTTCTTGAGCATGTCAGGCTGTCTTTCTCTCAGCACCACGAAACCTGAGCAGCCAAGATAATGCACTAGGTGAAGTAGACAGAAGCCAGACTCAAGTGATCTGGAGGGTGGCAGACAGATGCTTAAGGAAAGTACTAGGCCAGGAAGCGCTGCCCAGGGCCAAAGTTGCCAAAGATCAACTGCATACCTTAGCTAGGAGCCAGCCTGATTGCCATCTCACCTGATTCCATCATTCACTTCATTGGGGTTTAATAGATACGCTTCATCCCGGTGGGGAGTCAAGCCAGAGTCACCTCACAGAGAGATCCAGAGGGCAGGAAGTTGTCATGTGTTCTCTAGAGGCTTCATGGCCTATCAGAGAAAATAGACACCCTTCAGAGAAGAGATCTTAATTCTCTTCGGTCGCATATGATAGCGCAGTGTTTCTGAAATATGTTTGAATGTGACCCTTATTGAGAAATGCATTTTTTCTCCTCCCTCCCCTTCCCCCTGAGACAGAGTCTAACTCAGTTGCCCTGGGGTTGAATGCCATGGCATCATAGCTCACAGTAACCTCAAACTTTTGGGCTCAAGTGATTCTCTTGCCTCAGCCTCCCGAGTAGCTGGGACCACAGGTGCCTACCACAACTCCCGCCTATTTTTTAGAGATAGGGTCTTGCTCTTGCTCAGACTGGTCTCGAACTCCTGAGCTCAAGCGATCTGCCCATCTCGACCTCCCAGAGTTCTGGGATTACAGGAGTAAGCCACCTCACCTGGCCTAGAAATGCATTTTTCATTATGATCCAGTGTACACACACTCATACATGCACACACAATAGTATCATGAAAGTTTCAAAATAATACCCTTATGATACACTCTGATATTTTCTATTTTATTAGAAAGACAATGCTTGGCCAGCGTGGTGGCTCATGCCTGTAATCTTAGCATTATGGGAGGCCTAGGGGTTGGATTGCTTGAGCTCAGGAGTTTAAGACCAGCCTGAGCAAGACTGATAGCCTGTCTCTACTAAAAATAGAAAAAATAAACTAATCAAGAGGCATGGCAGGTGTTTGTAGTTCCAACTACTCAGGAGGCTGAGGCAAGAGGATTGCTTGAGCCCAAGAATTTGAGGTTGCTGTGGGCTAAGATTCCAAGGGCTGGCCCTGTATTGGCTTCCTAGGGCAGCTGTAACAAAGCACCACAAACTAGGCGACTGAAAACAACAAGAATGTATTGTTTTGCAGTTCTGAGCCTAAAAGTTCAAAATCAAAGAGTTGTCAGGGCCACAGTCCCTCTGAAATCCTTCCTTGCCTCTTCTGGGCTCCTGGTGGTTTGCCAGCAGTCTTTGGTGCTCCTTGGCTTGTGTGAGGGCAAAAAGGAAAACATCCCCTTTCCCAGAAAGTTCACTGAAAGATCAACTCACAATTAAGGCTGATGGGTAAGAGAAAAAGGTTTATTTACTATAAGCAAAGGGAGAGTCACAGAGTGACTACCCCATATCCCAGTAGGGCCCAGAAATTTATATATACTCCTTTTAGAGGTGAGGGTGAGGTAGCGCCCATACCCCAGTGGGTAGGTCACCAGCCACGTACACCAAGGCAGGTGGGTTTGAACCTGGCCCAGGCCTGCTAAACAATGACAACTTCAAAAAAAAAATAGCCAGGTGTTGTGGTGGGCGCCTGTAGTCCCAGCTACTTGGAAGGCTGAGGCAAGAGGTGCATTTAAGCCCAAGAGCAGGAGGTTGCTGTAAGCTGTGACACCACAGCACTCTACTGAGGGTGACAAAGTGAGACTCTGTCCCAAAAATAAATAAATAAATAAATAAAAGCAGAGGTGGGGGAGATGAAGAATGTAGGTAATTCTGTTTAGGGGCAATAAATAGTTGCTAGGGAGAATGAGTGGATGGGAGAAACAGATTGACTTGTAAATAATTGTCTTTGCAAATTAAATTAACCTGGGAGACAGGAATTATATATAAAATTATTTGGGCCAGGTCTGTTTGCATTCTTGAACTTCTTTCCCTGCAATATAGTGAGATAACAGGGAAGGGAAGTGAATTATTCTTTTTGATGAGTCCCTCTGGTTTATGCAGCTAGAGGGGAAGCCCCTTCCAAAGCCTGTTGATCTCTAAGGGCCTTTAATTTAAAATATGATGTGTCATATTTGGGGATGAAATTTCCTGAGCTCTTTCACTTGATTACTTCTGTTAAGACCCTGTCTCCGAATAAGATCACATTCTGAGCTACTAGGGGTTAGGACTTCAGCATATCTTTGCGGCGGGGAGTGGCCCACAATTCAACTCCCAGCAGAATGCCAGGCCCTCCTGCCCCCTTCCCCCTGCGTTGGTTCCAGTTGTGGCTGGAACTGTATCATATGGACTGAGAGCTGAAGAGCACTATTTTCCACTCTTTGGGCCCAGAAAGCAGAGCAAGCGAGTATGCAGAGGGAATACTGAAGCAGATATGTGCAGAGAGAGAGAGAGAGAAGGCACTTAGAGTCTGTACAATTCCCACTTCCTGAATACTTAAGATACACAAGGCACTGAGCAACTGCTTTATATCCATTAGTTCATTGCATGGTCTTAAAATACAATATCCCCATGTTTAAAATGAGGAAAGTGGGGCTCAGAAAGGTTATGTTGCTTTCCCCAGCTAGCAAGTAGCAGAGCCAGGTTTCAAATCTGCCTGAGTTCACAGCCCTGTACTCCCAGTGATCATACTAGATTACTGCCCCCGGTTCCAGTCCCATCCTGAGGCCCAGATACGGTTTTGCTCTTGAATCCATGAGCTATCTCTGTAGCATTATAATAAAGTATACACATCCTAAGTGTGTAAATCGAATTGCACATATTTTTGCATGCACCTATGTATATGTACCCTGTTCAAGACGTAGGACATTTCCATCCCCTCCTAATGCAACCCAGCCAGTCTCCCCCAAAGGAAACCATCTTTCTGTCCTCTCTCCCACCATAGTAAACATGGTTTTTTTGTTTTGTTTTGTTTTGTTTTTGTAGAGACAGAGTCTCACTTTATCGCCCTGGGTAGAGTGCCATGGTGTCACACAGCTCACAGCAACCTGCAACTCCTGGGCTTAGGCGATTCTCTTGCCTCGGCCTCCCAAGTAGCTGGGACTATAGGTGCCTGCCATAACTCCTGGCTATTTTTTTGTTGCAGTTTGGCCGAGGTCGGGTTTGGACCTGCCACCCTTGGTATATGGGGCCGGTGCCCTACTAACTGAGCCACAAGCGCCGCCCAGTAACCATGTGTTTTTACTAACTTTTAGGAGTTTTTCTTAACTGCAATCTGAGAGTCCTATTTCAGTGCCTTTCAAACTAAGTTGCAAGCTATTAGTGGCTTTTAAAATTAAGCATTGTCTTTTTTACTTATTTTTTATATTTATTTATTTATTTAGATAGAGTCTCACTTTGTTGCCCTTGGTAGAGTACCGTGGCATCATAGCTCACAACAACCTCCAACTCCTGGGCTCAAGTGATACTCTTGCCTCAGTTTTTCTATTTTTAGTAGAGATGGGGTGTCGCTTTTGCTCAGGCTGGTCTTGAACTCGTGAGCTCAAGCTATCCGCCCACCTTGGCCTCCCAGAGTACTAGGATTATAGGCGTGAGCCACTGTGCCGGCCTATTCTTATTTTTTGAGACAAAGCAAAGATAGGGACTCAACCTATCCATTGGTGTAGAAATGGATAAAGAAAATGTGGTATATATACCCAATAAAATGCTATTTAGACATAAAAAGAATGAAATTCTGTCTTTTGCAGCAACATAGATGGAACTAGAGGCCATTATCTTAAGTGAAACAACTTAGACACAGAAAGACAAATACTGCATGTTCTCACTCATAACTGGGAGCTAAATAATGTGTACACATGGAAGCAGAGCATGGAATGATGAACAGTGAAGACTTGCAGGGGTGGGGAGAATGAGGGGAGGTTGTTTGGTGGGTAACATGTGCACTGTTTCAGTGATAAATGCACTGAAGGCCTTGACATCACCACAATACAATAGATCAGAGTAAAAAATTGTACTTACACATCGTGAATAACATATGAACAAGAGCATGACCCCATTTCTATGAAAAATAGAAAAAAACTAGCCAGGGGTTGTGCTGCGCTCTTGTAGTCCCAGCTACTGGGGAGGCTGAGGCAGCCCTGGAATTTGAGGTTGCTGTCAGCTATGATCCCATAGCCCTCTAGTCAGGGTAACAGTATGAGGCTCTGTCTCGAACAAACAAAAACCAAACAAACAAACAAAAAAGAGAAACTACTTTAGAAGGACATAAGCCAAGCAGTAGTTACCTCTAGGGGAAAGATTAGGTTTGGAATGGGGCTGATAAAAGGGAACTTTTACTTCATTCATTTTTTTTCTCTTTTATAAGAACAGATTAATGTATTATTTGTGAATTAATAATAAATTTATATTTTCAAACCTGAACTTTAAAAGACTGATTTAGCCAATGTTATCTATATATCCTTTGTACCTATATTCATTCAATTCATTCTATTTTTTTTGTAGAGACAGAGTCTCACTTTGTCACCCTCAATAGGCTGTGGTGTCACAGCTTACAGCAACCTCCAGCTCTTGGGCTTAGGTGATTCTCTTGCCTCAGCCTCCCAAGTAGCTGGGACTACAGGTGCCTGCCACAATGCCTGGCTATTTTTTTGTTGCAGTTTGACTGGGGTCAGGTTTGAACCCACCACTCTCGGTATATGGGGCCGGCACCTTACTCATGCCTGAGCCACAGGTGCTGCCACATTCAATTCATTCTTTCATTCAGTTATTATTGAGTGCCTACTACATGCATACCATTATGTTAGATGCTGATGGCTTACAAGAATTTTAAATATGGTTTCAGAAAGGAAAGGGGGAGAAGAGGATGAAGAGAAGTTGGTTAATTGGTACAAAAATACAGTAGATAGAAGAAATAAGTTTTAGTATTTGATAGTGCAGTAGGTAATTTTTTTTTTGTAGAGACAGAGTCTCACTTTATCACCCTCAGTAGAGTGCCGTGGTGTCACAGCTCACAGCAACCTCCAACTCCTGGGCTTAGGCTTCTCTTGCCTCAGCCTCCCAAATAGCTGGGACTACAGGCACCTGCCACAACGCCTGGCTATTTTTTGTTGCATTTTGGCTGGGGCTGGGATTGAACCCACCACCCTTGGTACATGGGGCTGGTGCCCTACCCACTGAGCCACAGGCACCGCCTGTGAGGTAGGTAATTTATAGATAAGAATAATGTCTTATATATTTCAAAATACCTAGAAGAATTGTATTGCTCTCAACATAAAGTTAAATGTGTGGGGTTATGGATATCCCAATTACTCTGACTTGGTCATTTCACATTGTATACATGTATCAAAATATTGTATGTACCCCTCAAATATGTACAAATACAGTGTATTTGTGTATATCAGTGTAGAATATAAAAATAAAATATGACTTGGTTTCTGTTGACTAGCAGCTTTATATCTGTGTAGGAGAATTGCAGATCAATTGTCCCTCAATGTAACAAAATTAGCATGTGACGGATAAGACCAGATATAAAACAATACTTTAGGAGCAAAATCTTCCCTAGGCCCAGAGCAGAAAGAATAAGAAATTGATTGTAACTAAGCTGAAAGTTATAAGCTAAAGAAAGAACATGTCTGTTTGTTTGAAGGAGGGCGGTCAACATTAGACACAGAGAAACAGGAATTTGAGAGAAAGAGTTGTCAGGGCCTAAGCCCAAGCCCCTTGCTCAACTGACTGAATTGTCTGAAATTACCCTTGGCAAGTGCACGTCTGAATCCCCACATCTTGCCTCTACCCCAGGAGTGGGACAAGAAGAGTCAAGGACCCCTGGAAGCTTAGCAGAATTAGCAAAGAATAAGTTCAAACTGAAAGGCATTAGGGAAAAGCTGCAGATTAAGCCTTTAGGAGACCAAAGGCAAATGCTAACACAGAGGGTCAGACACCAGACCACAAAAGGATGTAAAGCTGAGTTGGGGAGCTGACAGTTTAGTGTTAGCCAGAGACATGGCCAGATGAGGGTATAAATGGTACACAAGCAAGGAGGGTCCAGGGCAATGGGATCAAACAATTTTGGAATGGATTCCTGGAGCACGTAGGTGTGCTGGGCTATTTTGAAGGCTGTTGCAGCCAGTTTATCACTGCAGTGGAGATGATATATCAGGCTTGACTTGCCTGCTGTCTTTCCACATTAGAACCATCTAGTTAAGCCCTTTGGTCTGGGTTCTGTGGTCACCAAGCAACCCCTTGATTAATATGTGGCCTCCCACATAGATCTGCCTATGGGGGAGATAATGGGTTGGCTAGCTAGCATAAGTAGTTTTTCTCTGTTGGCCTTTATTTCTCACTGTAATACTTTTTTCAAAATGAAATGTATTTGATCATGTTCTCTCTCTCTTTTTTATTAAATCATAGCTGTGTATATTAATGCAATCATGGGGTACAATGTGCTGGTTTTACATACAATTTGAAATGTTTTCATCAAACTTGTTAACATAGCCTTCATGACATTTTCTTAGTTATTGTGTTCAGACATTTATATTCTACACCTAGTAAATTTCACATGTACCCTTGTAAGATGCACCGTAGGTGTGGTCTCACCAAGTACCCTCCCTCCATCCATCCTCCCTCTCCCCTTCCCTCCCTCTCCCCTTTCCCCTTCTTCTTGGGCTATAATTGGGTTATAGCTTTCATAAGAAAGCTATAAATTGGTTTCATAGTAAGACTGAGTACATTGGATACTTTTTCTTCCATTCTTGAGATACTTTGCTAAAAAGAATATGTTCTAGCTC
>CAUYTI010074178.1:0-42017 GCA_963575145.1 Galago senegalensis
ACTATCATTAATGCATATTGATGCAAAAATATTCAATAAGATCTTAGCAAATAGAATTCAACAACACATCAAAAAATTATACACGAAGATCAAGTTGGATTTATAACAGTTTTACAGGAAATCATTTGTGTTGGAGGTAATCTTCATTTTTATTTTATTTTTTTCATAGAAGCAGAGAGTTACTTTATCACACTATGGAAATTGTATGGCATCTACAGATCACAGCAACATTTAACTCTTGGGCTTAGATGATTTTCTTCTCTGAGCTTCCATAGTAGCTGGAACTACACAAGAATGGCTACTATTTTTATTTACTTCATGGGTATAGTGTTGAAAGATTTCCCTTTGATCAAATGTAAACTGGAAAAATTATTCTCTCATAGGGAATTTTTTTTTTCCTATGGCCCCTATTAGGCAAGACTTCTGATTTCACAAAATTCTGACCCTTTGGTATCTTAGATTCTTTTAATCACTCCAAACTGGCAACACAGTGAATTGTTGACTCAAGTCAGGTTTTTTATGCAAACTAAAATATCCAAATTATACACTCCACCCCTTCTCTCACACTTTTCAATCTCGGCCAATATTCCCTGGCCCATTCAGTCCTAGCCTAAGTGCCAAACATCTCTTGACAAAATCTACCCATCAGATCAACTGGTTGTATTCTAAGGAATCAGGAACAAATGACTTTGTCCTGACTTATTGTTTCTCCTCCCCCAGGACCACAATAAATCTTCTCCTTTATGTAGTCCTGTATGTCATATGCCTACCGACCTTTCCCCTTAATTTCACATTTCTCTTTATTTCTTTTCTTTTATCACTTGTTCCTTTTTCATTTGTTTTATTCTTCATTCAATAATTTTTTGAGACTAATTCTCACTGTGTTCTCCAAGCTAGATTGTCCAGGAACATAGCATTACACACAGTCACATCCAAATCTTTCATTGAAGAGATCCTCCTTCCTACATATCTGGAGTAGCTGGAACTATAGATAAGATAAACAACTCTTGACTATCCTTTCTATTTGAGTAGAAACTCCACCCCAGAAATCTGGGCTGAGATTGTATTTCTGTTGTACAGCCTTGTCTCTAACATGGGGGCTCGGGAGAGCTGCCCCATTTGGCTGCCCAGAACATTGAAATATTGTAGTCATGTGGGGGATAAATCATTGAGCTCTACTTATAAAATGAAATGATTGAGGAATTTGAAGATTGTCCAATCCTCTGGACTTGATGACACATAGGCAGTATATCAGGACTGTTTAATATATCCATAATTGAAGATTACCAAACCTATTCATGGACCTTTTTTAACTTTATCAGGTTTCATTAATCACTGTATTATATGTATGAGCCAACATAACTCTACATCATTCATTGTGGCCAAGAAGCCAAAAGTTTAGACACCCCTACCATGGAATTCAGGATTGATGGAAATTTAAAGACAGGCTGATATTTCTTATGAAATCATAAATAACTGCAGGTATAATGTATACTACTGGAAACAGTGCCGCACCAGAATTTGAGAAGGAACCTTCATTGGGACACCTATTGTTTGAAACAATTCTATTCTAGAGAAAAAAATCAAACATCATGAAACATAGAACTGTATATTGTGTGACGTACCTTTTATGTCTTTTAAATAATTTTCTGATCATTGGGCTCAGTTTCTTCATCTATAAAATCCCAGTTCAGCACTAGGTATAAACCACACTCTTCTATTTGATTACAAATCTGTTACTTGAAAATGAAATGGTGGGTTGTTGGTATCTTTGTCCATGCTTACAAAACAAAATTTATGAAGCATGATTTGAATGTGGAGAAAAGATTAACAGTTTGAACACAATAACAAACCCCAACAGCAGCTATGTATGCTTAACAGGAATAGATTAAGCTTTAAGATGGTAACCCAGGGCAACACCCATTTTGATATCCTCGATGGTGACCACGTAGTGACTTCATCCTAGAATGTTGTTGTGGGATTCAGGCTTCTGGTCAAAGATATTCCCTGGAATTTTCTATTCACTTCAGCTGATGTCCTGCAAGTATTTAATCCAAAACATTTCTTAGCCCTCCATTTACAGACAGAGTAGTGATAACTCATTTGTGCCTTATTAATTAGAGTAATGGCTGAGATTAGAATTGCTACCTGACACAACATTTTGGTGTTTACTTAGCAATGAGACTCAAGCTGCATTCCAGGTGGTAAAACTGCATAGGAACACTTAAGTAGGATGCTGTTTCTATTTCTTTTCTTTCTTTTTTTTTTTTTTTTTTGAGACAGTGTTTCACTTTGTCTCTCTCAGTATAGTGCTGTGCCATCAAAGCTCACAGAAACCTCCATATTTTGGGCTCAGGCAATTTTTTTTTCCTCCACCTCCACAGTAGAATGAACTAAAGTTGCCCGCCTCAATACCCAGCTATTTTTTGTGGAAGATTGTCTGGTAACATTTTAGAACTCAGCAACCCTGTTTTGAGCCAACACGTCAGACATAGAACCAGGGATATATTTTAAACTATGTCTTCCTACCAAGAGTGTTTCTTCATATCTTTCTTTTTGCAAATTTGGCAGGCTCTGTCAGTTGAATTGTCTGAGCGTCTGAATTGTAGACCAGCCTCAGATAAAGGATATACTCATCTCTGAAAAATAAAAAAGGGAAGGATGTTATGCAGGCTCCTGTCATGCCAGCTGAGGGAATACATTCCCTTTATGAGAATACTTGAAGTTTGCCATGAGGCATGACATCAGGGTACTCTATAAAAGGCGACAAAAAAGAATCTGTCTCAATCAATAAATGCAGAAAACCCTTTGTATTGAAGTTACTTCTCATTTTTAATTTTATTTATATATTTATTTCTAACACTCAGTAAAGTTCTCTGGCATTGACAGATCACAGCAATCTCCAGTTCTGGGATTTCTTCTCTCAGATTCCTGAGTAGCTATGACTACAGGTGCATGCCACAATGTCTGGCTATTATTTTTATTTTGACAAAGGATTTAGTGTTGAAAAATTTCCCCTATATTAGAATGCAACTTTAGAATTTATTCTGCCATAGGGAAACTTTTTTCTCCCATCCCTATTAGTCAAGATTTCAGATTTTACACAACTCTGACTCTTTTTGTATCTTAGATTCCTGTAGTAATTCTTAACTGCCCACAGAGTGAATCCTTGACTCAAGAGAAGTATTTTTATGGGCCCTGAAATATCCATATTATACACTTCAATTCTTCTGTTGCAGTTTTCCATTGGTCCAATATTCCCTTACCCCAATTATTACAAGACCAGGGATCAGACATCTCTTGAGGACCCCTATTCATCAGATCAACTGATAGTCTGGTAAGGAATGAACTGCACACATACTTTTTCTGACTCATTATTTCCTCATCCGCCTGGAGACCACAGTCAATCTCCTCCTTTATGTAGTCCTGTAAACCATCTGCCTACTGACCTCTCCTCACACTATTGCTCTTGAAAACTGTACCTAACAAAATTTCTTTCTTTCTTTCTTTCTTTCTTTCTTTCTTTCTTTCTTTCTTTCTTTCTTTCTTTCTTTCATTCTTTCTTTCTTTTTTCTTTCTCTTTTTTGATTAGACATACACTCACTTTGTTCCCCAGTTGAGATTGTTTATGACCTCAGCTTTGCGCACAATGATATCCAACTCTTCAGTTAAAGTGATCCTTTTGCCTCAGCCTCTGGAGTATCAGAAAATCTAGCTACGGGATAAAACACTTGACTACCCTTTCTATTTTATGAGAAACCCAGTGAGAGATTGGGAATGTGGTGGTCTTTCTGTGCTAAGCCTTGTCTCTAACAGAGAAGCTCAGGGGATCTTCCCAATTTAACTGCCCATAACTTTGAAATACTGTAGTAGTACTTAATAAATAAACTGATTGGGAATTTGAGAAATTTCCAATTCTAAGGCCTTGGTGACATATAGGGAGTATGTCAGGACTGTTATACATATCCGTGATGGGAGATCACCATAACAACATATGGATCTCTTTTATCCTTGTCATTAGTCATTGTGTATTATATGTGTGATTCAACATACCTCTACAACATGCAGTGTGTCAAGAAGCCAAACATTTATACGCACCTAGTATGGAATTGAAGATTCATAGAAATTTCAAGATAGACTATTATTTCTCATGATTATCATAAATAACTGCAGGTATGCAACACACTACTGGACACAGTGCCTCATGTGATTACTAGAGGGAGGCTTCAGTGATACACCTACAGATCAAAACAAACTTATTCTAGAGAGAAATCAAACATCATGAGAAGTAGAACTGGGTATCATGTGATGTACCTTTTAGGTTTGTTAAATCATTGTGTGTCATTGGGCTGATTTACTCTTCTATAACATTCCAGGGAAGCAATAGTTATAAATCACACTCTTCCATTTGATTAGAAATCCATTACTAGAAAAGGAATGAATAAGTTGTTGAATTTCTTGGCTATTGTTACTAAACAAGACTGAGGAGATAAGCCCAATTTGGCTGCCCAGAGTATCAGAATTTTGTACTTATGAGTGGGGAAATCCTTGAGTTCTACTTGAGAAATCATCATATCAGGGATATTGAGGATTGTCCAAACCTCAGGCCTTGGTGACACATAGGGAGTATGTCACCACTGTTTTACATATCTGTGATTGAAGATCAACACAACTATGCATGGATCTCTTGTATCCTTATCAGGCTTCATTTGTTATTGTGTATTTACCTGTGATCTATTATAAATATTCAACTTGCATTGTAGCCAAGAAGCCAAAAGTTTAGACACACTGAGAACAAAATTCAGGATTCATGGAAATTAAAATATAGGCTGATATTTCCCATGATCATCAAACATAACTGCAGTAATGGAGTACATTACTGTACAGAGTACCTCACCAGATTTTGAGAGGGAGCCTTCAATGATATACATACTTCTTAAACAAGCCTATTCTCGATAAAGAAGTAAAACATCATGAAAAGTAGAACTAGAGAGTGTGTGATGTACCATTTAGGTCTGTCAAACTATTGTCTAATCATTGGGCTATATTTTTTTGTTCTATAACATCCCAGGACAGTACTGTGTATAAACCACACTTTTCCATTTGATTACAAATCTATGATGTGAAAAAAAAAATGTTGGTTTCTGTATCTTTTAGCCATGGTAACAAAGGAAAATAGTGGAAGCAGGAATTGAGTGTGGAGAAAAATACCCCACTCTTTGTAACACTTTAAACCCAACAACAAACCCGGGCAGCACTATGCATGCTTAGCAAGAATAAGATTAACCTTTAAGTTTGTAAACCACAGAAATACCCATGGTAATGTCATCCATTTTAACTATATAGTGACTTCATCCTGGAATGTAGTAGAATCCAGTACTCTACCCAAAAATACTGACTGGAATTTTCTACTTACTTCACCTTCTGTTCTGCAAGTGTTTTATCCAAGACATTTTTCTAGCCCTCCTCCCACAGAAAGAGAAGTGATCTCCCAATTCTACCTTATGGATTACATTAACTGCTGAGATTCCAGTCATTAGGCTGAAATAGATGTTGAGAATTTGTACAACAGTGAAACTCAAGCTGCATTCCAGATGGTACAACTGCATAGAGAAACTTTATAACAATGTTCTTTGTTCTTTTTTTTTTTTTTGATAGACTTAGTTTTAGTTTGTCCCTCTAGATAGGGTTCTACTCTATCACAGCTCAAAGAAACCTGCATCTCCTGTGCTCAAGCAAATTTTTTTTGCCTCAACCTCCCCAATATTTTGAATTACAGGTGCCCACTGCAATGCCCAGCTATTTGTTGTAGTAAATTGTCTGAGACTATTTTTGAACTACCAGCTTCATGTTGAGCAACCACTTCAGACATTGAAGATGGGATATTTTTCAAACTAGGTGTTGTGGCAATGGGTGGGTTTTCATGTATTTCATCTTGGTAATTTGGGAGGCCCAGTCATTTTGATTGTCTAAGCTTCTGAGTTGGAGACCAGTCTCAGCACTAGTGAAATACCCATCTCAGAAGAATAAAAAAAGAATAAAAAATGGTCAGATGTTATGCAGGCTCATGGCATGCCAGCTGAGGTAACAGGTTCACTTAATGAGAACACTTGACGTATTCTGTGATCTATTATGCCAGGGAACTCTACTAAAGGCAACAATCAAGTTTCTGTCTCAATGACTACATGGACAAATTCATTTGTATTAAAGTAACTCCTCATTTTTAAGTTTTTTATTTATAGAGAGAGAGACAGAGACTTACTTTATTTATCACACTCAACAGTATTTATCACACTTTGGCATATACAGATCACAACAACCTCCAAAAACTGAGATTAGATGATTTTCTTCTAACAGCCTCCTGAGTAGCTGGGAATATAGGTGCATGTCACTACATCTTGCTATTATGTTTACATTTGAGCACAAATCTAGTGTTGAAATTTTCCCCTAGATCATACATCCACAAGAGAAAATATTCTCTCATAGGGAAATTTTTTATCCTACAACCCCTTTTACTCAAGAATTCAGTTTTTATACAACTCTAACCCTTTCATATCTTAGATTTTTTTTAGTGACTCTAAACTTTCCCCACAGTGAATTCTTGATTCAAGTCAGGCATTTTATACACATTAAAACACCCAGATTATTAAAAGAAAATTTATTCTCAGAAATATGAAAATCTGAAGGAAGTTGGCAAATACTTGGCAGCATGCCACCTTCCAAGAATTAGCCAGAATGAAGTGGAAATTTTGAACAGGCCTATATCAAGTTCTGAAATACCATTAACTTTACAAAATCTTTCTAGAAAGAAAAGCTGGGGACCAGATTTCTTCACATCAGATTTATATGAAACCTTTAAATAGCAACTAGTACCTATATTATGTAACCTTTTCCAAAATATAGAAAAAGAAAGAATACTACCCAGCACATTCTATGAAGCAAAAATAACCTTGATCCCCAAACCAGGAAAAGATTCAACAAGAAAATAAAGTTATAGATCAGTATAAGTAATAAATATTTATGCACATTTCCAAGGTTAACAGGAATAATCCAGCAACATGTCAAACAAATTATACAACACAACCAAGTGTGTTTTATTCCAGGGTATCAAGGCTGGTTCAGTACATAAACAAATTTAAAAACAAAGACCATATGACTCTCTCAATTAATGCAGAAATATATTTTGATAGTACCCAGAATCCCTTCATGATTAGAACCCTTAAGAAAATTGTTATAGAAAGGACTTTTATTAAACTGATAATGCCATCTACAGCAAAACCACAGCAAATATGATATTTGTGTGTGTGTGTGTGTGTGTGTGTGTGTGTGTGACAGAGCCTCAAGCTGTCACCCTAGGTAGACTGCCATGTTATCACAGCTCACTGCAACCTCCAACTCCTAGACTCAAGTGATTCTCCTGCCTCCGCCTCCCAAGCAGGTGGGACCACAGGCACCCGCCACAATGCCTGGTTATTTTTTTTCTTGCAGCCATCATTGTTGTTTGGTGGGCCCAGGCTGGATTCGAACCCACCAGCTCAGGTGTACGTGGCTGGTGCTTTAGTCACTTGAGCCACAGGTGCCAAGCCAAATATGCTATTGAATGGAGATAAATTGAAATCATTTCCACTCAGAGCAGGAAACAAGCAAGGTTGTCCATTATCTCTACTGCTCTTTAACATTGTTGTGGAAGTTTTAGCCATAGCAATTAGGGAAGAAAAGGCAATCAAGTCTATCCATATAGAGTAAGAAAATTTCAAACTTTCACTCTTCACAGATCATTTGATTGTATATCAGGAAAACAACAGGGATTGGAATATAATAATGTCTCAGGTTACAAAATCAACACTAATAAATAGGTGTACTTTATATATACCAACAATAGTCAAGCTGAAAAAACAGACAACGAATATATTTTATTCACAGTAGTGCCATAGAAGATGAAATATTTGGTCATCAACCTAAGAAAGGACCTGAATAATGTCTGAAAAGAGAACTCTGAGAGTCTGAGAAATGAAATAGCTGAAGAAGTTAACAAGGGGAAAAAAATACCATGCTCATTGGGTGGGATGAATCAACATTGTTAAAATGTCCATAATACACAAAGCAATGTACAGTTTTAATGCAATTCTTGATAAAGCACTTCTATAAAACTTTAAAGATCTTGAAATAATAATAATTCATTTTACATGGAATCAGAAAAATTCTCAAATAGCCAAGACATCACTAAGAAATAAAAAAAAAAAAAGAAAAACAGGAGGAATCATGCACACAGTCCTGAGACTATAAATCTATAGCGATCAAAACAGCATGGTACTTGCAAAAAAAACAAAGAAGTAGATGTATGGAACAGAATAGAGAACCAAAGAATGAACCCCGCTACTTACAGTTATCTGACCTTTGACAACCCAGTTTAAAACACTGAATGGGGAGAAGAATCCCTATTTAACATATGATGCTGAGTGAACCAGGTGGAAACCTGTAGAAGACTAACTCTGGACCTAAACATTTCAACATTAACTAAGAAATACTCTCATTGATTAAATATAAATTTAAGACATAAAACTATAAAAATCCTTGAAGAAAGTGCAGGGAAACACTTGAAGAGATCAGCATGTGTGAATATTTTATGAGGAGCACCCCCCACGCAATTGAAGCAACATAAAAAATACACTACTGAGACCTGATCAAACTAAAAACTTCTTCACAGCCTAGAACACAGTAGGTAAATCAGACAGCCATCAGAATTGGAGAAGATATTTGTAGCTTATGTCTTTGACAAAGGATTAATAACCAGAATCCATAGACATCTCAAACATATTAGCAAGAAAAGAATAAGTGATACCATATCAGTGTAGGCAAAGGACTTAAAGAGAAACTTCTCTGAAGAAGACAAGTGCATGGCCTACAGACATAGGAAAAAATGCTCATCATCCTTAATAATCAGAGAAATGCAAATCAAAACTACTTTATGATAACATCTAACACCAGTAAGAGTAGCCCCTATCTCAGAATACCCAAACCAGAGATGCTGGAGTGAATATGGAGAAAAAGGAACACTTCTGCATTGCTAGTGGGAATGCAAACTAATAGGTTCTTTTTGGAAAGATGTTTGTTGAACACTTAGAGAACTGAAAATAGACCTTCTATTTGATCCTTCAATTCCTTTACTAGATATATATCTAGAAGACCAAAGCACACTACAACAAATATATTTAAGTCACATTTTTTTATTTTTTATTTTTTTTATTAAATGATAGCTGTGTACATTAATGCAAACATGGGGTACAGTGTAGTGTCTTCACACACATTATGACATACTTTCATCAAGCTGGTTCACATAAATTTCATGTTATTTGCATAGTCGTTGTGTCAAAACCTTAACATCTTAGTTCTAGAAAGGTTCACTTGTACCCTTGTTAGACAGAGATATAGGTGATCTTTCCAGTTACCCTCCTGTGGCCCTCCCAAAGTCTTTTTTCTGCAGCCAGGCTTTCCTCCCATCCCCCTGAAGCCCCTTTCTTTGTCCCTTCTCAGGAAGACACGAAGGAGTGACATATTTTCTTTTCCTGCTCTACAAATTACCCATCCAGCTAGGTTATTTTTGGAATCTAGCTGAGATCATTTGGGGGGAGGTGGCTTTATTAATATGAAAAAAATATGAGAACAAAATGAACCCAGATACTGCAAACAGAATTTGAAATTAAAGCTTCTTTGTTCTGCTTGCACTTTGAACAGAACAACAAACAGGTCGTTCTTGTTCCCAGAGCACTAGATATTTGAGATTTTTATTGTGTTTGGGTCATTAGGCATAAGTTATAACCACATGCCCTAGGCCTCTTCTCAATTTACTGAACTATGATTCCTAAATTTAACTTGCATCTTGATGGAAACATTCAGACACAATATCAACAGGACAGACATGGCAAACCCTCCTTCAGTAAGAATTCTCCAAGGTGCTTTAGAAACAGTGAAGTTGGGGTCTGATTCTACCCTGCTTCCACGGTGCTCTGACATATTAAAAAAAAAAGTCCTAGTGTGTAGTTACATCAGCAGTGCAAAAGTGTCCCTTTCTCTCCACATCCATGCCAGCACCGGCAGTTTTGGGATTTTGTGATGTGTGCTAATCTCACTGGAAACACATTCTTCTTAGCAAAGTATTATAAGAATAGAAAGAAAAGTATTCAATGTACTCAATTCTAAAATGAAAACAATATATAAACAACTACAGGCCCACACAAAGGAAAAATACAAGTGTAGACTTGTGAGGGGAGGGAAGACTAGTGAGGGGAGAAGGGAGTGTGAGGAGTGAGGGTGATTGGCTGGATCTCACCTAATGCGCACAACGTGAGGGGCTTCAGCAACCTCCACCCTAGTGAAGGGCTCAACTACAGCTTGAACTTTATCTGAGAAATGAAAACAATGTAACCTAAACATTTGTAGCCTAAACATTTGTACCCTGATATCAATCTTATAAAAAGAAAGTGTAAGGCCTGGAAAAAAAGGCGTGGTTGCAGCCTATTAAATACTAACACATTTATCTTCACTGCTCACTTTAACTCTGTTGTTTCTCATCAAAAGAAGTGGGTATGACCTCTGGCAACCAAATGAGACTCCTGATGCTGCTCTAGTGGATTTTCAACATTTGGGGTTCGTAGACTTCTAAAGACCTGATAAGACCTTTTGAAATGTTAGGGCTTTTCTGGTAAGATCTTATGGATTCTCTGCCTAAGGAGATGAAGACAATTTGAATATATTAGTAAGAGACCTAAACCTATTAGAATGTGGCATTTCCATCTCAGGCTTTAGTAATAATGGAACTTCTCCATCAGAAATTAAAATCCTGTGGTACTTGCCGTTACTTGGGAGACGATTTTGAGTGGCACAGCCATTGATAATGCAAACAATGGCTTGAAGAGGGAGCAGGACATGCATCTGGCTCCACCTGGATCTAAGGGTATGGCAGATGCTGAGAAGGTTTGGATGGGAAGGACCTTCTTTTCTTTAATTAACGTCAGACTTTGATGGGGAGGAAGAGAGAAGAGGTGATTGCCGTTGTTGACCTTCTCTTTTGAATTATCTGTCTTTAGCCATTCTATATGATTCATCCATCCATCAACAGAATGCCAACCCTATAGTAAGCCTAATGCTAGGCTTTGACATATAGAGTCTATTTCTCTAGTAATCTGTTCTCCTATCTTCTAAAGTATATATTGTTTCATGTGTTCAGTATATGGTTGAGAGAATGTGGCAATGGTAACTAAGAGCCGTAGCAACAAGGCCTTCCTGCCCTATGTTGCCTTATCATTTCTGAGCAAATATTGACCAACCACCTACTCTAGGAGTATCTACAAACCATATTTTTTGGAAACAAGTGGAATTATAGCAAACATGACAAGTGATTAAATGGAAATTTTACCTATGAGTTCTGATTAGTTAGAAAGTGACTACAGCACTGGAGTTACCATAATTTTAAGCTGGATGATGCCCTCCATTCAATGGGTATAGACAATGAAGCACTCAAAGGAAACAGAGATCATTGGTTGTTAAAATTCTATGTTTTCCTACAGTGTCAAAAGGTGCCTATGCTTCCTTTAAAAAATGCCCAAATGGAAAGAGCTAAAAACATGACCATAGGACAAAACTGATTATAACTATGGGTTTAATCCAAATCACATCAAAATGAATCTAATTTCAGCCTCCAACAATTTGATTTTATTTGGCACAGAAGTGGTCTTGTCACTTTTGAGATTTTCACAAACACTAATTACAATTTTGTAGGTAGTGATGATAAGGGAAATTATAATGTTTCATCAGTTTATTAAATATAGTAATAAATTCTCTATATTTAAGCTTCTAGTCCTATTCTCAAAATTCTGTAAAATCTTTCACATTTTGTATTTCTACTTCCGATTCCCCTCCCAAATCTATCTATCTATCTATCTATCTATCTATCTATCCTTGGTGCCATTTGTCCTCAGAGAAATGTACATTATAACTCAAAGCTAAATGTTCAAGTTCAATTTATACCTGACACTCTTCTAATGTGTATTAACATCCTAAGATCATTCACTTACTTTAAAATATTAACAGTGTACACTTATGCTGAGAGTATGTACTGGGCAATATTTTGAGAACTTCATATATAATGCCTCATTTAACCATCTAATCTTCATAACAATTATGCTATGGATACTATTATTAGAAGTATTTTATGTATGAAGAAAGAGACACAGAACAGTTAAGTAACATTTTCAAAGACACACAGCTACTAAGTGTCAGAGTTCAGAGAAAAAGACCAGCCACCTGGCTGCATGGTATATACTGTACTATTTCACTTTTCTACTTAAGATGAAGATCAGTGTCCTCATTGGCTACATTATAATACTCACTTTCAGTACATTTGTATTTATATAAGCATTCATTTAATTATTTATTATTAAATCATAGCGGTATATATTAATGCAATCATGGGGTACAATGTGGTGTTTTCATATACAATTTGAAATATTTTCATCAAACTGATTAACATAACCTTCATGTCATTTTCTTAGTTATTATATTATGACATTTATGTTTTACTTTTAGGAAGATTCACTTGTACCCTTGTAAGATAAACCATAAAAGCATTTTTAAGTTTAAGTAAATAAGCTTTCTAATAATTTATATATTGAATTCCTTGGTTGATGAGCTGACCTTTCCGAAGCAGCTGAGATAAATTCAGTTTACTGCCCCTTATTGCATTTTCTCAGCCTCAAATTGTCTCTCCTTCTTCATAACATTTTTCTGTAAATTTTCCCTAAAATTTTCTTACGCCTCTTGCCTTCACCAGTGTCCCATGTTTTATCTTCCAAAGATGTAAATTAATTTCCATATTAGCCTCCATTAACTGTAACCTGAATATTAAACAAATCAATGGGTACCTATGACTCAACTCTGGAAATGGTCGTCACAATCAGAGACTTCCCTGTTCAGCAAAAGAGGTGAAAATACCTGATGTGCTTTGGGAATGCTTCCTGGAGGAATGCAGATTTACATGGAATCCTGAAAGGTGGGTGATATCTAGGTTTTGGAAGAGAGAGGATGCTAGACAGAGAGAACTGATCCAAGGTTTACAGAATATTCTCCCTGGGCACCAGTGTGGTGATTGGATTGCTAAAGCAGAGTGCCATTCCTAAAAACAGTGCCTTTCTCTAACCCTACCTATACTCTCTGTTCTCTTCTCTGAGCTTCTGTCTCTCTCCACAACACAACCTGGAATCCTACACACTTTTTTAACCTACAGTTGCCTTGTGTCTTAGTCCCAACAACCCTGTTAACCTAGGCCAACACCTAGTTTTCATGATTAAAATAAATAAGTTCTGGGGCTCAGGAGTGAGAGGTCCTTTGCATATTGAACCAAGCAATGCAATCATACTTTTGAGTTTCCTGTGATTGTGGGCAGTAGAAATAATAAATCCACCCCTGGCTCATCTAGACAGTCAAAACACATATCTGTAAATCATGAGACAAATGGATACATGGACTGGGTGGAGGTTGAAATGTATAGATAGAATGTATGCAGAAAAATACTGTGTTTTCTTTATTACCAAGAAGACTTGGGCCATCCTGAAGGCAGATTCATGTGCCATATGATTTTCTAAAAACTTTCCAACATTCCACGTTATGTGGGTGTCTCAGATAGGTCCATTGTTCTACATACTACCCTGGATTTCACGTGAGGTCCTTTTGGATATTTTGTGTACTGGAAGTAAGAATGTTGGCAGCTTAATTTGTTATAATAATTTATGCTTTTAATCTTTCTTTTGTAAATGACCCTGTGACTCTGAAACTGGTACATACAGTATTTATAAGTGTGATTAATATAGTGTCCACTTTCTGGAGTGGGATCAGACAAAACAAGAAAAATAATAATAAGTCGACCAAAAACAGCTGGCCAGACTCTACAGTCACTGGTTTCTGAGCAGGAAGGGCTTTGTTACCCTTATTCAGTGGATGTGTGGAGCTGGAAAATCACAGAGGTGTGGAGCTGAAGGGACCTGCAGGGACCTGCAGGTGTCAGCTGGCCCAGGTCTGCATTGTTAGATTCCTGTCTATCAATGCAAGAGGAATCCTCTGGAGTTACAGTCACACAAACATGATAAACTTTTTAGATACAGTTGATGTTCCTTTTAGCTGTCAAAGGGGTGCTTTGGACTCTATACTTGTATGGGAACGAGTGAGCACTGTGATGGAAGAATGGAATTATTTATGTGCCGTGGTCCTTACTTTTGAGATGCTTATACGTATGGTGGGAAGAGAGTATTTACTCCCCTCTATGGCCAAAACCCAACAGTGTTCAATAGCAGTATGAGTTGTGCCTGGAATGACTGGTAACCTCTTTTCACATGTTGAAAGGACTGTGGAAGCTGACCTATATAAAGTAACAAACAGAAGGTCAGGGAGACCTGTTACTAAGTTTCTGTTTTGGTGAAATATAAATAAAGACCCTTCCCCCCAGCTTCCCAAGTATGGGCAGGCTTCTTTTGCCTTGAACCAGTATCTATGTCAAAATTCCCTGAGTCCAAACAAACTGAAATTTTAGCTCCCCAAAGAGCACAAGGAGTCTAGTAGGGCCGGGGTGGGGGGAAGATGTGGAAAGAGCAGAAAAAGGAGGGAGATAAGGTGGGAGGTGAGATCCAGGGAAATAATACCCTTCGTCCCCAGAAATCTGATTTTCTACAATATCTGATTATCTTCAAGGAAGATAACTTCACAGGAAGAAGAAAACTTCACAGAAAGCTTTGAAGTATGTGTAATCAAATGTCAACATGCAGCTAATACTTCACAAGTGTGTTTAATAGATGAAAAGAATGCTTATAATGTCATCATGGATGACCATGAAAAACACACATTTATAGCCTTGCAAAAAAACAAATAAAAATACAAATAAACAGCATGTTCAAAATCTATTTACACTAACTTTTGTTAAGCTGATAGACATAAATGTAAGTATTTTAGTTTTGAAAACCATCACTTCAAAAATAACTAACAGTTGAATATTTTAGAAAGGATACATATTGTGTCCATCTATCGATGGAAAATTTGGGGTTAGTAGTGAATAATCAACACTCAAAAACCTAAGATTCTAGTGTACAATGCAAGTAGCACTTATGCTTCTTGACCAAAGAGATTCCTCCTACACCACAAGGATGAGGTAATAAGTCCTATGGGGCAATTTAATAACACAAGAATAGTTTGACCTGGAAAATGAGACTTGCAAAGACTTTTAAGGGATATTGATTCATTTCCTATAAAACTGTAAAGAAACAGTCCTCCCACCAGAGTAAGACAATTTTTGATCAGCTAGAAGGAAATGATTGTAGGAATGAGAACTTTCCATTAGCACATACCACAGAAATACATTTTATGTAATAGATATGGGTCTGTAATCAGATGTTAGGGGCAGTTAAATCTAATTTTTTCTTAAAAAAATAAAAAGGTGAAGACCTCGTTGAACTTTTGAGGTCCTAGCCAATTCTATGAGATTGTGAGCTAGAAAAAAATAAAAGCATGTGACCTTCATGAAAATCCCTGTTACTTTTCCCACTGTTCATTGGCAATGGGTCCCTGGGGGACCCGTGCACATGTTGTTCCAACAGAGGTCATGCTGATGACATTTCTATAGATTTTTTTCTCCTTCTCAAAGAATCAAAGATACAAGTGCTGGAAAAGACCTATTGCTCCCTTCTTCTGTTCCCCAGAGGCTTTGCAGAATTGCTTCCAAAGTTCTTTCCTACAACGTCCAGTCAAGTTTTAAATAAACCGAGAAATAGAGTATCCTTCAGGGCCTTTGGAGAGTTCTGTTGTAATTTAATCGATCTTCTACTTAGAATATTTTTCTCAAAATAAGCCTGTTGCAAAAGAAAATCATCCCATTCCTCTTGCTAATTTCCCCCTGAATTGTTCCCTAAACTCTCATGGCCACCAGAAGAAGCTAATCGTGGTGATGGCTTTGCCAACTATCCAGTTGGCAACTGGAGTTTTGTCTATTTTTAATTTTCAGCCATTTGATTGAGGTGGCTTCTTTGCCATCAATTCTCTGGGGCATTTGTACTCCCACTATATAGCAAATACCAAATGGTGACCCTTGGACTGCAGCCCAGATAGATTATTGGGGGTGAGGGTGGCAAGGTGCTACACTTAGCACCAACTCAATTTTTAGTTTTTAGGTAGATGACACACTAAGGACTTTACCTTTTCCCCACCCACAGTGTCTATAATTGTTACTAAAAATCTTTATCTCTTGAAATAAATATTTTAAGTAGGAAGTAAAAAATCAGTCTTTTTAATTTCTTTGTGCTCAAATGAGCCTAGCCGATCATCACAGCCAGTGTGTATATGTGTGTGTGTGCATGTGTACTCATAGTTATATACAGTTATATATTTTGTTTCTTACTGAAGGAACGGTTGAATAGAACTATCTGGTTTAAAGGATGAGCCTGACTGATTACTGTAATTCATAGGGCCTTAATTAGCTGCACAAACCATTAGCTACAATTAGACTATTATAAAACACTTGATGCGCTGTGTCAACCATGGGGCCTCATTTATTCTTGTGGCAGGGATCAGGAGTGGGGAGGGCAGGCACGCTATACTGCCAAGCATGCTAATAAAGAATGATTTTTGATTTAAGATGTTGCCGATAGTGCTCAAAATTAATCTCAATAGCTGTCTAATTTGTGTCGGTGGATGGTATATTTATTGTAAAATGACACCAAAGCTAAATGAGTTACCTGAAGCAGGAGTGTTAATGTCAGTGCCTGGAGATTCCACTCCATATGCTGGGATACAGCAAGACGCTGGTGCCAAGTGCTCCCAGAGGACTGCTTGGCCTCATCTGTCTCAGAAAGCTCAGCAAACTGACTTCCACTTTATGGTCCTTAAATAATAATATTAAAAGAGAAAGAAGGTGAAATGGAGAGACATTATCTGGGACAAAAAGAGACAAAGAGAAGAGAGGTAAGAAAAGAAGAGAGAGAGAGAGAAGACATTAGGAGAGGCGTTATTATGATACGAGGTTCCTAGGACCAAGCTGAGCTCAGAATAATTATGGAAATGAAGATAGCAGAAACCAAGGTGTCTTTCAGCAGGTTTTCCATTAAAGAAGAAAAGAAATGAAAGGGACATGTTAGTGGTAACAGCTTCCCACGAGGAAGAAGGAGAGACGAAAAGATTGTCTTCTATTCTAAGACCATTTGATAGTAATGTTTCACACTTACATAAAACTTGGAAGGTTCAAAGCTCGTTAGTGTTCATTACAGATTCCCAGCAAGTCTGAAAGTCAGCAGGAGCTAAACCAGAGGCTTCGATCAGGGGACAGGAGATGTGCCCTGTCCAAGGTCACATGGTCAGTGCATACAGTAGCAGGACTAACATTTGGGTTTCCTAAGTTGATGTTCTTTTTAGAATATATACGTTCAAGGTGGTTCCCAAATCTGACAAATCTGTAGAATTCTTGGAGAAGGCAGAGGAAGAAGAGGAGGAGATGAGGTTTCTTGACCTACTTCACATTTTAGGATTTAGAAACTGGAAGTGATGGTGAAATTGAAGAATCACTAATTTTTAAAACCTTCCCAATGATCAACTGTATTTGGAAGTTTCTGTCTATGTTAGTGCTTCCTTTCTTACCTTTATATCAGGTTGAATCTATTGCTATACTCTACCCTAACCATTTTGCATTTAGCAGTTCTGGGGTCTGAGAATTTGTATTCTAATAAGTTCTCAGGTAATGTTCAAGACATGGGTAGTAGAATAACATTTTGAGAACTACTGGCCTACACCAATGCTGCTGAAGGCTGGCTGCATGTTAAAATAACCTAGGAATCTTTAGAAATTTGATGCCTAGACGGTGTTGGTACCCAATTAAGTCAACATAACTTCAGGTGTCTGTAGTTTATAAAGTACCCTAGGTAATTCAAACGTGTGACAAGAGTGGAGGATGCCTTTGCCCAAATCATCTTTAATTAACACAATTCAATTAGCATCTCTTATGGGAAACATATGTAGTGATGTTCTCTACATCATGAACCATATTACAAGTAACTACTATAAGTTTAGTTAGGGAGGGTAGCACCTATCACTCAAGGAGTAGGGCACCGGCTCCATATACCAGCGAGTGGTGGGTTAAAGCCAGGCCCTGGCCCAAACTGCCAAAACAAAAAAAAATTTTAGTTAGGGGAATTTTTAAAATCTATTTTTTTTATTATTCAGTATGCTTTATTTTGATGATAATAATAATAGAACTCAAAATGCCAGCCTCAGCCTTTGAATTGGCCTTTTTGACCAAAATAATAATAGTTTTTTTTTCATACTTTGGTCTATGAGACATTTGTGTTAGTATATCTCATGGCAGTTCCAAAATATAAATTAATAAATCATATCACACACCATGTGAATCAGAATCTGTGAGCATGGCCCCAAAAATCTGTACTTTAAGAGGTTTCCTGAACCATGCTAATGGTTTATATAACAAGTACTACAATTTGATAAACTCAGGTTCTGAAAACACTTATTCTTTTTGTATATTACAGATGCCTTTGCTCCCGTTTACAGTTAATACCCCTTGGCTATTTACACTCTAAATTATCCCCAAGCCTCTTTTTCTATGGGTCATAAACCTAATGGGTGCTAGCTGCCATATGTCCCAGAGTGTGCATTAGGATCAGATTAGCTGCTATAACAAAGAAACTTCAGGATGTATGTAGTAAAGATTATTTCTTGCTCTCTTAACAGTTCAAGCAGGCATTTCTCATTAGCCTGGTTTTCATCCATTGGTGATTTAATAACTGGGGTTCTTTACATGTTGCCTGATAACCATTCCTTAGGGCTTTTGTGTTATCTTCATCCAGGCAAAAGGAGGATAAGCAAGCAGTGGGGGGTGGGGGGGTTGCACAAACTCACAAGTCTTGGCCCAGAAATATGTGCATAGCACGAACACTTCTGTCCATATTCTTTGGACAGGGACAAGGTCACATATCACATTCAACCACACAGGGAGCCAGAAAATGTCATTTCACTCTGTGTCAAGAAGATGAGCAAATAGATTTTTGAGAAACAGCTTTCCTTGGTGGTTGTAGTCAGCCACTTGAATGATATCACTTGCAGTTGTAAAGACTGAGGTTATACAAAAGCGTGGGTTCTTAAGAAAACACACCAAAAAGACAGGCAGAAGCAGGTGAGAAAGAGAATAACTCAGAAAATCTTTTTAACCCCTAGTGAAAGTCATGCCTGATGATCTACCTTTAAACTTTAGTCATATGAACTATTATTTATTTTTTTACAACAGCTGGAATAAGAACCTTTTCTGTCACTAAAATGATAACTATAGAAACGGGGGAAATGAATATTTAGTTTTCCAGGAATATGCCATAGGATAAGAGAAGGTGATATAAAATAATAATCAGCTCTTTAACATTTCCTTTTCTCTAACTCTGGTGCTAAATATGGTCTGTGCTTATTATGGCAAAGCTGTTCACCAAGCAGTCAAGTCTCTCTGATATCTGTGTCACTGTGGTGTCATTACGTCTGCGCCCTTGGTGAAGGGCTGAAAAGATAAGCCATAAACCCAAGGTGAAAATGTGGTGAGTCTCCTTGGAACTCACATGGAGTTATGGTCAGAGTTTGCAAAGTGAATGTGGAGGAAAATGAGAGGTTTCAGGGAAAGGACACTGAGATGATCAAAGAAGAATGTGAGGGAGTTGTTGCTTGATAATGATTGGCACATCTATCTAAGGAATGCTTAGATAGGGCAGAGACATGTGGAAAAGGGGGATATGTTTGGAGGCCATACAGTCAGGAGAGGGGTGTCCAGGAGTTCACCTACAGTTGAAAAAATACTTAAGGGACAATGCCTTATGCCAGGCACCAAACCAGGGACTGGAGGATACAATTACTCCACCATGGGCCTGGCCTCAAAAGCCTGCCATCTCCTAAAAACGATGATGCTATGGTGTGTCAGAATTCAGAGTTTGAAGAGATTTGTACTCGAATTTGACATTTAGCTTTACTTCCTGTAGGTTGATGACCTCGAGAAAGTTATTTAGCTTCCCTGAGAAGAATTTTTTTTGTTTGTTTATAAAATGAAAATAAAAGTAAATGTGTCCTGAGAGACTAGGTCAATAACATTCGACATTGCTGGCTTTGAAGGTGGAGGTATACAGAAGTCCACAAGAAACGGGACGTGGGCAGCTTCCAGGAGCACCGGACAAGACACGGAAATGGATTCTTTCTCAGGAAACTCCAGAAAAGAAAGCATCCCAGTGAGATGCATGTGAGAATTCTATCTCACAGAACTGTAAAATAGTAAATTTATGTTCTTTTGAGCAAAAAAAAAGTAAGTGTATTGCATGTACATGCCTCTATTGGGTTATAAATATGGATCCTTTAAATAGGATCAACTTGTAAGAACAGCAGTAACCCATGAAGCTTGAGATCTAAGTTTTATATAAAGTAGCCACATTACAAAAGGTAATGATGGAGAGATGAAATCCAGTATTGAAAATGAGGGATGAGAGAGCAGGCAGAATGGCAATATCATTGATAGAGTTATACAAAAGCGTGGGTTCTTAAGAAAAACAATTTTTCTCATCTTAACATGACACTTTAATGATGCTTCTGATAAAATACACAATTGTGGAAACAACAGACAATAGAACTCATAAAAAGGAATTAAGATTTTTGAATAATGTGTGAGTATGGACATTTATAAAGCTTATTAAATGATATCCAGACTCTGTTTTCTCTTAAGTTTCTAATAAAGCCTTTGACTGAGACAGGAGTAGACTGGCTCCTCTGATGTCTGTTAACCTGGGTGAGTTCAGTGAAGAACAAAATGACCCTTAGGTAGACATCTGTTTCTTGTAATGCACTTCACAGATATATAGGGGATAATCTGCCTCTCTTCTTTTTCTCTTTCTCTTTGAATATATTTTGTCACATCAATAAGTAGTATATATTCATGTAAGGTATAATACATGTGAAGTACGTCATGTGTATTGTATTTAACTTCTGTTTCATCTGTGTACATACATAATAGTAGCAAACATCATCCCTGGACATGCATTACTGGAGATGCACTTCTGGGTGGTGTACCGGCCTAGTTTCAGAGGATCTACATGCTGAAAAATAGTGGAATAGAAATGTGGCTGTGTATCCTCTGAAGATGTTTTTATGAAAAGATTATAAGACAGCGGGTTAAAAGAATAAAGTAAATCGACACAAATGGCATGTATTTCAGCATCTTGGTCCTCACATATAAGGGGATCAATATGAGTCTGAGACATACGGGGTGTTACAAAGGGGTCCCATAATATCACCATACATACAGAAAATGGGGAAGAATTGTAGCTAAAGTACACCTTTATTTACAAAATGTTCATTACGAAATTTTACAAAATATTGACAAAATATTCTTTACACATTGGTCCCCTGTTTGTAAAATTTTATAATGACTATTTTGTAAATAGAGGTACATTTAGCTATAATTTCCCATTTTCCCTGTGTATGGTGACTTTATGGATGACGTTTGGGACACCCTGTGAACTGTTGATTGAAAGAATTGGAAAGTATCTCTGAAGAGATAGTACAAATAAATCAGAAGTGGAAAGGAGTTACCTGAACACTGAATTAATTGAGGCTTAGATCAGTGCTGGTTCCCTCTGGGGTAAAATAGCAACACAATCTGGAAGCCAAGGATGATCTGTGATAGCAGAGTGACTTTAAGATGACACTTCAGTTCCTACACAAGAAAGAAATTTCTAGGTGCTCTGTCATTATTGTTGATCGATCTTAATATAGACCCCACAAACATAGTGATTTTTATATGAAATAAATCTAATGCGTGCAAATTGTAATTTATGAAAATAAAGGGTAATTTTTTTTTGTTCTCTAAGGGGATATTTGACACAATTTCTTCCAACTGCAAAGTCACCTAGTGCATGCCAAAAATTTTTTTTTCCAAAAAATCTTTTAGGAATGTTGTGATTTTGTAAAATTCAGGTAGTCCTGGGAACATGGGAAGCAATTTATATTCTGGGAGGCAAACAAGAAGAAATTCATAATATAATTGTCATTTTCTTGAGAATCTTTTAAATATGAAAGTCACCATAAAGAAATCCAAATTCTACAATATTTCTTTTTTCCTCTAACCACCCCAAACGAAAAAGAAAGAAAAAAAAAAAAACAACACTAAACAAGATCGTGGCACATGTCCAATCAGCCTTAATTTTTGACCTCTGCTCAAGAAAGATGGCACCACTCTATAATTACAGCTAAGAACATAATCCCACCTTCAAGAGATAACATTTAGAAATAATACCCCACTGGAAGGGGACGTCTCAGCTGTAAATCCAGGTTTATCGAAGGCCACCCCACAACCATCACACAACGTGGGAGCCTCTGTCGATGAACTACAGAGATATTGCCAAAGATGGGAATTATCGGGTTGCTTCTGTGCAGAGCCAGCAGAGCTGCCACTTTTAAGTGCTAATACCTGCTGCCACCGAGCAAAGAAAGGGCAAGTAGAAAGGCTGGGTGAGGAAAATACTGGGATTCTTTGTTTGCAAGACTGGGCTCAGGCCTGTTATGTTCTTTGAATGCAATATTTTTGCTTCCTCTTGTTCTGAAAGGAAAAAAGATCCCTTGGATCCACATTTATCACAATCGAAATAAAAAATGTAAAAGATCAGTATGAAACATTTAACAGAAACAGTTAATAATGTATATGATAACATATTGCACTAATATATTGACAAATGTGGCAATAAAGTATTAATGTGATTATGCATCATCAAATATACCAGCCATTCATCCTCTTTTCTGCTCCAGTTTAAAAAACAAAGCAAATCTTAAGACTATCAAGTGCAGATAGAATCTCCAAGTGGGATTTCAATTAAGCACATCTCGGAGTAACTCTACCCACAAGCTCCTAAGGAGGCAGGTTGTCAGTTTGATTGTGACGAAGTGCCTTTATGAATGGTGACAAAAGTCATAAGAAAATGACTTCTATATTTCAATCCAAATCTGGAAATCAGATCTGGCCAGCTGTGGGCAAACAAGAGATTTCAGTGAAATTTGTTTCTCATAGCCCTGTTCTCCCTATCTGAGGCCTGTTTTTTCCATTCCTCTGATTACAACGTGTGACGGTCAGTTTTATGTATCAACATGGCTGGCGTAAGGACTCCATTTATACCACTGAACACTAATGTAGGCATTGTTATGAAGGTACTTTAAAGATAAAATTAAAGTGTATGATCAGCTGATTTTAAGTAGAGGAATTTGTCCCCCTATTTGACCTGACTTAAAATAGGAGAGCTAATTTAGGGTGGACCTGACCTGATTCCATCAGTGGTAAGACATGTAGTGTTGAACTGAGGCTTCCCAGAAAAGGTGGAAGGGGAGGAAGAGGAGGAAAGAGGGGAAGAGAAGCAGAAGAGGAAAATGGAGAAGATAAGAAGACAGAAGAGGAGAGGAGAAGAAAGAGAAAAAGGAGGAGGAGAAGATATTTTGCCTGTGGCCTGCAATTACAGTTCAGGCGTGGGAGTTCTAGCCTTCCCCTTCCTGGCAGCCTGCTCTATGGAATTGAGCATGTCTAGCCAGCCTCCATGATCACATAAGTCAATTCCTTATTTAAAAGATCTCTTAATGCATATCTCCTGGTTCTGGTTCTCTGGTTGAACTTTGCTGATATACAATGTTTCAAAGATCCATTGTGGTTAATGCCATAAGACTTTGTCAGGATCCCATCCCAATGGTACCCATTCTTCCAGCAGACTTTGATTATCCATAAATCATTTATTACTGGGCTACCTTAATATGGGTTCATTATGAAATCAAACTTGTGTTGTGCAAAACATAACTGCAAGCACTCTTGAATAGTGAATGGGTGAAGGAAAGGAGCAAGCCTTATATCATGCTGCTCCCTCTAATTTGTTTTTTGCAGGCAGCCCCTGAATTTGTTTATGAGTCAAACAAGTCCTGGAATTATATTTCTAACAGAGTAGCAAGTATTTTATTATTTTTCTTTTTGTTGCTGAGATTTCTTCTTACAGAGGTACATTATTAAGGGTTCTGAAATATACAATCTACTTGTATTCGAAATTATTTTACTCATATACTCCTTTAGATTTTCGCCAGGCTGGTAAGGCTTTAGTGGTAAGGCTCTTGATCTATAAAAATGTCTATGTAAATCATGTAAACTACACAAATAAAACAGCAAATAACTTACTTTAATATATATGGTTAAAATCCTTCCAAGGTTTACTAGATTAGTTTAATTCTTCATTCTCTCCTGTCATAGATGTAAGCACTTGCATTCCTTGCTATGTGACTTGGAGCACCTCCCATCAGGTGGGTGGAATACGTTTTTCCACCTATCGGTGAGGAGTTGCATCTCCCAATGTGATTGACTTTGGCCTGCAGGATCTTTGTGGATATGACAGAGGCAGAGATATTAAATGAGCTTTTGTGGTTCACTCTGGTTTATTGTGTTTCTGCTGTCCAGGCTGAGAACATGCCCCTGCTTACTTTTAATACCAGGAGAAATAGAAAACTCTGGTAGGGGTCTGGTGGTCTCCTCTATAGCCCGGAGGGATGCCTTTTAGAATCTAGATGAGCCCAGACAAGTCCAATTGAGATCAGCTACCCAAGAGCAAGAAAAACAAATATTTGTATTGTATGCCAATGAGATTTTAATGGTGATTTTTTTATGCAGCATTTTTTCAACAGAAATTCTGATGAATGGATTATACCTAACCCACTTTTCTTCATACCACAAGTCAGAAAGAAAAATTAGTCTTTTTTTTTTTTAATTTGTTGGAGCAATTTTAGTAAAAAATCAACTCCAAAGATAATTTTGGAATAAATTT
This sequence comes from Galago senegalensis, assembly GCA_963575145.1. Classification (NCBI taxonomy): domain Eukaryota; kingdom Metazoa; phylum Chordata; class Mammalia; order Primates; family Galagidae; genus Galago; species Galago senegalensis. The sequence continues at coordinate 24,903 of CAUYTI010074178.1, forward strand.
TCAGAAAATTAGAAGATAAATCAACACACAGGAATATATTTAATATATATGTATATGTAGATATATGCGCTCCAACTTTTCATTCTAAAGAACCCAGAAGAATCTCACCTGCAGCTCTGATTTAGGGGACTGTGCTTTCCTTTCACTTTCTGTCTCTCTTCCTTCTTTTCTTTCTGCCTTCTTCCTTTTCCTCCCCTTCCTCCATCTCTCTTCCACCTTCTTTCCTTCCCTTTTTTCTCCTTCCCTCCTTTCCTTCCTTTCTTCCCCCTTTCCACTACAGGAGAGTTTTGCAGAAGAATAGAGTTAGCCATTCTGCGGGTGTTGTTCTGTCTTCTTGTATCTTTGTGGATTATAAAAGTAGGAATAAATGACATAAATACCAAAGCCTCTTACATTAGAGCCTCATTTAAAGTCACTTCTGCTGTGTTGAAACTCAGGAACTCACCTAACTGTTCAAAGCACACGGTTCTCTCCTTCTTTTAAATGTCTCTGCCTATTTCACTTGTCACTAATTGGCATTTTGTCCCTGTTGTTATGTGGTAGATGGCATGCTGGAGTTAGTCGGGCTCCATTGAGGGGACTCTAAAATCCATTAGAATTGGTTCTGAATTAGCTCACAACCCACCATTTGACCTGGAAATTATTTTCTACCTCTCTAAGCTTTAATATTGTCACCTCACAAAAGAAAAATTACAGCAATGTCAAGCAGAATTTTAACAACATTGTGTAAAGCTAAGGAAAATAGGATTTATTGAACATCTACTGTATGTCAAATACTTCCACATACATTAATTAATTTATGCTATTACTAAACTGCTATCTACTATTGGTAAATAAGCAAACTGAAGCTTAGTAACCATCAATGGTAAACCAGCAAGCAAAGGCCTGGGCCGAGATCTAATCCTCTATTTATTTAAATCTGATTTAAGGTTTTTCCATGATATTCACTGCCTTTTTCTTGGTAGCACAGTAAAAGACTTCACCCCTTTTTAGTGAGATTTAAGATATGAGTAAGTGATTCAGGTAGATTTTGTGGGTAAGAAGAGAAACTTCTAAAGGCACTGGACATTAGTAAATTCTATCAGCATCATTTTGAACAATTAACCTTAATATACACTGAGGTCAAAGTGTCCATTGCTTTGAAGTATAGTATATGGCACAATTAAAACATCTGAATAACTTACTATCATTAAAAAAAAAGGGGGGTGATCACTGACAGACCCTCAAAATGAGTATTCCTATCTATTCACCTTTGGAAATATTCTCTGTATGAACAAATTTATGGATAAATTGCCATCAAATATGAGGCAAAGCATCTCAAGCTCTTCTGTCAGTTTAGCCATTAATGCTACTTAGCCCAAAAGAGATAACTTGAAGTTTTACCATCTAAAAGTTCTATGCTATTCTAGTGACTTTGATCTTAACTTGAAGGTTTCAACAGCTTAGTGAAGACCTGATACACCAACGGATTTCAAATCCTTACTTGGACCCAGAAAGAAATAAAATCTAATCCCCAACAGAGAAGGGGATATAGAAAGATCCATTAATAATTAAAACATCTTTGTTCTTATAGTACTCTTATCTTTCCCAAATGTAGATACACTTTGTACTGATGGCAGTCAGATGATGGACAAGAGAAGACTGGATGTAGTGTCAGAAATAAAAAAGTTTTGTGAAGGCACCATCACCTTTTTTTTTCCTATTTCATGTTGAAAAAAAATTATTCTTCCTATTCCCAATCTGGTTACAAACATGCTCTTATTCTTCTAAAGAAATATGGTTTGGGGAATGAGTAATAATAATATTTATCTGAGTGTCTTTGCAAACATTCTATCATAAGCGTGGCTTCTGCAGCAGCTCCATTTTTGTTTTGTTTTGTTTTTATTTCAGAAGAACCGTGACTCGTAGAGAGTCAAAGTTTTGTCCCAAACCTCACCCAGACTTAGCAAGATGGATAGAGCTAAACTCGAGCCCCAAAGTTGGTGAAACTACTCGCTGCACATTCTTTTACTCACTCAGCAGACAGTTTCTTTCTTTTGTCCTTCGGTAGATTAACTTTCCTCTTGAGTTGTTTAATCAAAAGTGAATGAGGAAAGGCTTCAATCCAAGAGTTCCCTAACATTAGTTAATGTATTTTTTTATCTGTTCATTTGTTCTGTGTCAGAAATTTCATGATCATCAAGTACAATACTACTTATATACTGTCAGGTGAGTCACCCCACAATTAATCACCCCATAATCCTGGTTATTGCTCTTCTCCTTATGACATGGATGCTTCCCTGAAAAGAGATTGAATCAATAGTATATAGCTTTGAAGACACTTGGCCAGTTCTATATTTCATTCTTGAAATGACCTGGAGATCACTGCTTTATTCTGAGGAGACAAGAAATTTCCAACCAACATAGGATTGACTTGAATAATTTGTGGTTTCTTTGCTTTGTGTTTGAAAGATGAATAGGGCTTGTCATGAGTTAAAAGAGAAAAATGCAAGGCAAGACCAACGTATGTAGATTGGTAAATGGGGGCATAGGTGTAGCTTAAATGTACATTTTAAATATGGAAACACTATCAACATGAAGGAAGTACTTTTTACCATGTTCATTGAACTGTTTTCAACTTTAATTCAGTTTTTATTTAACGGGACCAAAATTATCATGAGATTTTATCAGTAACTCAAAAATTAAAAATAATACGCTAATATTGGGAACATGGGATTTAAGGATGCAAATGTTTCACTGAGGTAGGATACCCAGGACACATTCCGTATTTTCTCTGTGTTTAGCTGAAAATGGGGTATACATAAATTCTTTGGCTAGTGTCATGTTTTTATCATATGAGAAAAGAGAAGTCCAGAGAAATGAACTGATTTACCCAAGTTACCAGTAGACGATCTTGTGATCAGTGCTCCCAGCCTTCTTCCTCCAGGCAGTCTGAGTTTGGAATTAGATGTAACTTGATCTCTCATTTATGGAATCATGATTAAATTAGTGAACATCTCTTCACCTCAGTTCTCTATGTTTGTAAAATTGGAATATATCAATACCTACAATATGAAATGAAGTTTAAATAGGGGATATTGGGTGACAGGGCTTGTTGTAAGATAGGGCACTATTCCATAAGTGTTTGTTACATGGTAATATGTTAATGGTAGCTCTTAGTATTTCTGGTTTGTTTTTTTACTGTTCCAGACCAACTTAGTTACTTCTTTAGACTCACTGCATCCAATACATGCAGCCATTTTATTTGTTATCTTTTTATATCACCAATATCTGTGTCCTTGGTACTATCTCAATGGGCCAATTATAGGCAGAAGCTGTCCTTATCCTTTCTATTCTCTGCTTTCTGAAATAAATGATACAGATCTTGAGTGGAGTGTATGAATATAGCAATGATACAATTGATGATTTTCAGCCTCAGATACATAATTGGAATTCAATAAATATTGTTCGGCCAAGAATCCCAGATCCACCTGGGCAACATGTAAATAATGAGACCCCCATCTCTGTTAAACAATGTATATAAATCGATGAATAAAAACTGGTATATGTGCCTCCCACCCCATATCTTACCATAATTTCAAATATGTCTTTTTACTTCTCAAGCTTGCCACATGGTAGGCCTTTAATTAACATAGAGCAAATTTCTGAACGAATAAATAGATGAATTAACATATGGCATTCGTAGCCCCTTCTCCCTTATAGCTATGTTTATAAAACCAGTAGATAATAAGTACTCGTAAACAGAAAAAGAAAGAGAAAAGTCAATGCATTCAATGAAGTCATTGAACGCCAAGGCTAACTTTAGCAAACTTTAGGAAGTGAAAAGTGCAAGAAGGCTGTCAAAAGAAACGAACAACAAAAGTAGATGAGAACAGTTTTGTTTTAAAACATTGAGTTTGATTTATTGTTATTGTAACCCTTGTTCCCAATTGGGGCACCTTAACTAAAGATGCTCAAGTGGTGCAGATTCTACTACAAAGTATGTTTGTGAAAGGTCTGATAGACTTCAGAGAGCTCTAGCTTATCATCATCCACAGGGCCCTTCATGCTAATGAGAAGATACATTAGAAATATTGTTCAAAATTATTAATCCCGTTCTACTTCACTGTTGATGATGTTGCCACACAGAGCCACTAAGACCCTTATCTTAGCACAGCGTCTGTATATGGGCAGGGAAACTGAAGGCATCTTTCCTTTTACTTTTTATTTATGGCCCTTAAAACACCCTTTGTTCTTTGCAACCTAAATTGTGCCACTGTAGTCAGCAGATGATCAAAACAAGGGCATGATCTTTTCACAGTGATGGATTCAACAAAAATTCTTCACATTTTATTTATGTTTTTTACATGCAGTACCAGTCTTAGTCGTGTTCAGAATAGACAGAAGACTAGTGATAGAATTCAAAGGAACCCATAGAACTTCCTGCTCAGGAAAATTCTCCTACAAGCAGATGCACTGACTGGCATTATAAAAAGAGTTAGAAAAAGTCCCTCAGTATTTGAAGACTTCTTAGGCAGGAAGATACCTCTGTTGAGACATGGCTGCTTGGAGGAAAGTTAACACCTTAAACCACCTCAATATTATCACACATTAATACCCTGGCCTAAATTATTTCAGCCAGTGCTTTCCACTGTGGAAACTGTCAGAGAAGAACAAGGCAAAATAAATACCACTGATGAGGATGCTGGGGTGCAGAGAGTGCAGTATGCTGGCTGGGTCTTCAGAGGCATTCTGCAGACTCTCTCTACTAGCCACGTATCCCAGGAGCTGGCCCAACTACCAAGATTGTCCTCAGCATTTCAGGGGAAGGTGCATGAGTTAAGAGAATACAGTTAACCATTCTTCCAGCATTGTTACACATAAGTTTTTAAAACTCAATGGTGTGTTTCCAAAGCTTGCCCTTTTTTCCGAATTCTCAATAAAAATTTGGATTTCATCTACATAGCAAAATACAAAACAAACAAACAAACAGATAATTCTGATTAAATAAAATTTTTGGTTTTTGCAAAATTTGCTTAACAAATAATTGATGTGAAATACTATTTAACCTGAATTATCTGGATAACTAATTCTATTTTCCACTTCATTTGTCAATGCATGCAAAGCCTGAGGATGGGTATACATAGAGTCTCAATGGTCTGGTATGGGTGTTTTCTTTGATCAGACACTTTGAATAAGTACTCAAGTTTCTAAATCCTTTTGTCCTTCGTGTATAACCTACGCATCCTCTGGAGAATAATTATCTCACTTCAGACCTTTTCTGTAGGTTCTGTTCTAATCAAGGGACAGACTAAGGCAAAATCTACCCACTGGTTTAAGGAAACTTTTTCAGAAATTTGTAGGACAAATGCTATGTATTTTTGGAAGCTTGTGTCAATTATCCAAATCAACATTGATCTTTCCATCTGAGGACAGAAATGCTCTGGGTATTAGAATGGAGATCACTGGGGGCTCCTCTGAAGAACAGAACCATCATTAGGACTTTGTTGAGTGGCATATACAAGCTAAAGGCACCAATGGGAGAGAGGAGTTCCTCCCTAAGATGAAGGGAATTTTTAGAAGGAATGGAAAAGAATATGTAAGAAAAGGAGAAGTTGTCAGAGTTGTTGAGTAAGTCTGAGATCAGAGATATGAAATGTGTTGCTGCCCCACCAGACCTTAATCAAAGCATCCATTTCTCCTCAGTGTGCCTGTGACAGCTTCGACTACCTAGGGTTGAAACACCGAGCCTCCCTGCAACAGGAGCGTCCTGTAGCACAGAGTCTGTGGATGCAGGAGGCAGGGATGACTGGCTTGCACATATCCTCTACTTGGTTCAGCTGAGGGTCATTGTCAACCCTTCCTTACACCCCACTGGTGCTTTATATTTTATACATATTCATAGCTCTATCATGCTTTGTATACTTATTTTCAAAACTGTGACTATCCAGTACATTATTGGCAAAAATCAATTTCCTAATGGTCAGAAACTGTATATGATTCAGTTATATAAAAGTGATGGAATTTGTGCTTTCTGGGTCATGTTCTGCATGCAGAAAGTGGTCCCTAGAGATGACTTAACAAAGCTGACCCTCTAGAGTGAGCCTCTGATTGCTGAAAGTCTTTGCAACTCCTGTCTCATTTTCCCGTGCCCCTGGGTAAACAAGCCCTGCAGATCACTCACTGCACAATTCTAGGTGGGGCTATTCTCAAAGAATGTGAGGATGAGCTGTGAGGTGAGCTATGCTCCCGTAGTTAGAAGAGGTGATTCTCTTTACAGAGAATCTATGAGTGCTGTTGCAGGGAGAGACATCAAGTTAAAAGATTTATTAAAAGTATACCTTTTTCTTTTCTCTTTCTTGTTAAGGTCCATATTTAATTTACTAGTACTTGTATGTCTACTACCTACTCAGCACTCTGAAAAATAATTTGGGGTACCAAACTAATTAAAATGGACTAGCCCTGCACTCCAGGCATCAAATGACACTGAGGCAGTTCTTAAAAAGAAATAGCCTCACCCTCCTGCTTGCTTAATCTAAGGCATCCCTGAAATTTCCTTGCAGCTTTCTTCATATCTAGGATTTTCTATTCCCTTTCAAGATACTCCATCCATATACAGGATCCTGGAACAGTTGTCTCTGTAACTAGACGTACAGAGGACAGCAGGCTTCCATGACTATCCAGAGGAATGCAGAAAATAGAACCTTTCTTTGCAAGCATTTCTGTTGATAAAAAGAAAGAAAAGAAACTCTGCAAATATTTACTATACAAATTGCTGCTTTGCAGCCTGTCCCTACACTTGTCACACAGAAGAGGAGACGTGTGCAAGGGAAAAATGCAACTAGCGCGACTCAGAGAGAGATGGCCTTAGTGCTTCATTGCCTTTCATCGTCCAGAGATGACATATGTGGGGTTGGTGAATTTACTTTTGATTATTAATTAAACTAAATCTCAAGAACTAGATACAAGAGTTAAAATGATTCCAAGAAAGTACCTGCGGACCGAAGAGATGATCAATGCCGTCTACACAGACCGAAATCTTCCTGCCTAGTGCGTCTTCTTCGTAAGATACATAAAAAGAGTCTATGGGAAGAGGCTCATCAAATGGGATAAGAAAAAGACCCAAATGTTAAAGTCAACAATAACTCGTTTAAATATGGCTGAATTTCTAGTATCATCAATAGGAACCTTCGTCTAAGCATAGCTGTTTCTTGAGAGATAACAATGGATCTAAACTTATGAAAACAAATCTGCTAGACCATGAAACCAAACCTCAATGATACTCAGCAATAATTTCAATAAAGCCCCTCACAGAATTATTTCTAAGAATTTGTAAATAATAAATATCTAAGTAAATAAGTAAGTACACACAAGTAAATCTGCATCCATTGTAACTGTATGTTACAATTTTTAAAAAATGCTCTATTTTGCTTTCACACCTGCATTAGATTCTCTCTCCCTTATGCATGATAAGACATGTTTAACAAATGTCTCTTAGATCACTTTTAATCTGGGTTGCCCTCTCTAAAATTGTGTTCAATTATGACTTTTTAATCTTGCCCATTAAGGGTTTTCATTAAAGTAAACTCAGGTTAGTATTTTTTAACTTACTCTAAAAATGTTAACAGGAACTACAGAGGGCTGCCAGCTCAATGATCTTCCAATTGTCCCAAGCTCCAAATAGCCCATTGAGGCTCTATTTGTTCCAGTCTATTGGTTAAATATGTTTTTGTGTATTTTTAAAACATTTAATTATTTATCTAAGAAGCCTGACGAGCTGGTCTACTAGGTAAAAGCAATGGGAGACAGTCGAATGTTGGAATCATTTCACTTAAATACATTTTAAAAAATTGAAAACAAATGATAAAGCAAAATCTTTTGCCATTAATTGTGTTCTTTATTGTGTAAACAGATTGAAGGCACATGCTCTGCATGCAAAAAGTCTGTTGTTAAAATTACTTGTGGAAAATCATGTTTACTTATGCTGTGGCCAGTGATCATATCCAGGTTCATTACCTCCTCTTCATTTTTAGTATCAAAAGTAGTTATATAATATTACTGTGTCATTCCAACCCATATAAATTACTTTTAGATTCAGTGTGTTTAATTTTACATAACTATATGTAATTATTGTCATACAGGTGACTGTATAACGTACGCATTGCGTACCAACTTTACAGCCACTGTGCATATGTAATTATTGTTATTATATTGACTTAATAACAATACATCAGTGTGTCATTGTGTGTGTGAATATATATATGTATATATATTCCGATAAAATTAGGACAATCTAATAACAATCTGAATTCTTACATATTTGAATGTGTTTGGCCAAGATGTTCACTGTAGATATCTATCCCACCAGCCCTCAATTTTCAAACTCCTGGAAGAATTTAGATTTTTAGGTTAATATGTACACATCCACACACAAATGTAACACTGCATATTCTAAAGACATCAAGTCGCAATAATCCAAGAATATGCCCAAAAGCAAACCAGGAACAAAGTATTGGTTAGACACTTAAGCCAGCTGCATACCCAGTTAAGAATTCTTTACCTATGCTGAAAGAATAAAAATAAGCATGTTAATAGGCTGGGTAAAAGCACTCTGATTTTATGTTCCTTCAGAAGCATAATGAACATTTTATATTCTGTATCAATTAAGTATAAGTTTGTTTGCACAATGATAATTCCTTTAGCGTACCCTAAACATTTAATTGACCTAAAGCAAGGATCCTATGTGCCAGTGTAAACCTACTATTAATTTAAAAATACACAGTCTAACAGAATATTAAATAAATAAGTTATTTATTTACTTATTTTACTTTAACAAGTATACCTTTCATAATATCCTGGAAGGTGAGGTTGAACTTAAAATTCTCAGGCTCCTTGAAGCTCGGTGCCTGAATTTGGAGGCAGGCATGGGGAAAGTGGCCCTTGGCTAACCTTGTCCCACTTGCCTTTTCTTTCCATTCCCAGTTAGTCCCACACTGCAGGAAAATTCTCCAGTCTATGTGGCTGACCTTTTAGAAACAGAATCTCTCTTGCATGCCCCTGGGCTAACTTTCAAATCTAAGGGTTTGTATACCCAAGATATTATCCAGTCTTCTGACCAACAGAGTTGAGAAAAGGGCATGTAGTCCCCTATAAGTGGACTCAAGGCCATTTAGAAAGGGAGTTCCTGGGTTCCCAATGTCTCCAAAATCCAGTGCAAGGTCTAGAAGGGAAACTCCATGCTGTTATGTTACTTTAGCCTTGCAGACTCCCAATCCTTTCCCAGGTTTGAGGCTTTTGTTACTTATTTGTATCCCTAATAATGCTTAGCTTAGAGGCTTAAAACACTGCCTGGTAAATATTGATTGATTGATGGTTATTTGATTAATGTTAAACAACCTTTAAAATTTATTTATTTACCACTGCTACCTTTCTAGAAAATGAAATGCATGAGACAAATATTGTATTGATAAACCTCTCTGCAATCATCTAATAAAATGAAAATTCATTTTATCTTATTGTTACATGTTGGTCTTACCTTTAGAATAGAATTGAAATTTTTATGCAGTCTCTATAGAAAGTAACTTGAAATGTCTCAGGTTTCAAGTTTATTTGTATCAAACGCTATTGTTTGGGAACTTTGGAATATTGGCAATACGGCTTGGCCACTTAAATGGGGAGAATAAGAAGTGTCTCCACATCCAGAGGCTGTTGGCTTCTCTAAATTGGTTGCTGCCATACTGATTGCAATGCCACTGCTTTTATGTCTCTTTATAGACAGACTCTTAAAAGAATGAAAATATTCATTAAAGCATGAAATCGCCATTGAAAAAGTTACTGCAATTCATCATCTGTTTTTCCTTAAAAAAATAAAAATAAAAAAAATAAAACAAGACTTCAAACTCTATCATCTCTTCTCTTTATTTGGTCTGGCATCTCCCTTGGACACTTTGCAAAACTATTTTTTAAATGTGATTTGCAATTTTGGACACTGGATACTTCCTAGAGGAAATCACAAACTTTTTTTTTTTTTTTTTTTGAGTTGAATTCTCTGTTCTCCTGCTTTTACTCAATTTTGGTCAAAGCCCAAAATGAGAGAGATGTGAGAAAATCTGAAACTCAAACTTCTCTACTGAGAAGTTAAAATGGATTATTCAAACAGCAAAAATGTGTCAATTTGGATTTAGTGTTTTGAAATCAATGATTGAATTTCAATGTTTCATATTGTCATTAACATGTTATAGGCATGTGGAACCATTAAGCAACATTATGAATGGTGAATTATAATTTTATCTGAATTTACATTTCTAAGGCTGATACTAAGGCACAGAACAAATCAGTAAACAGCTAGCATACATCTGTGCTAAGGCTCCTAAAATATTCCTTATTTAATTCTGATAGACGTAAATCATAAATGCCTGAAATGAGAGGATAAAAACACCATATTTAATTGTTGTTATGAGCCAACTTAGTTATGTTTCAAGTTGATTCATGTCATAAGCATATTTCAATTTATCTAACAAAAAGTTCTATTATAATGGCAATTAAGTAAAAACTTACATATTGATTAGGTGGGTTAGTAGATGACTATTCTGCAGGAGTCTCATCCCCATATGAAATGGAAGACTTGTATAGACTCAAAAATACTCAAATTTTCTAAGGGCTCTAATACTATTATAATCTCGTTCCTCAACATTTTTTTTTCAAGTTTTTGAAGTAGAAGTATGCATAAGTGTTATGCATTTGTTTTCTATTGTTTCCACTCAGGAATGTTAGCAACATTCTTTTCATACATAATATTGTTCAAGAGTCTCTAATGATGGTATACAAGGTAAAATTTTCTAAGGTTGGAAAAAAAATAAAAAGATCAATTCCCAAGCATTTTACAAAATGTACAAATGCCTATCGTTTTAGATTTTTACTGACACATGTCATTTCTCCTCTCTTTATGTGGCTTTGCATTCACACCACCATCCTCTGCAACATAACAGTTTAAAGGTTTCCTGCAATCCCTGGCATCTTGAAGGCACATTTCTTTCTTTCTTTCTTTCATCAGCTCAAGAAGCTCAAACATTTGCCCATTTTCACACATCTCCCCCTGGGATGCTGCTAGAAACAGGAGGATGAGATGGTTTTGTCTTTTGTTGCCTCTAAGTGTGGCGAATCTCTTTCTGGCCAAGAAAATGAGTGGAAAGATAAGTGAAACGTATGGAAAGCTTGTTGCTTGGCTCAGATCATCTGTCGAGAGACAGAGAGAACATGTACATTCACATGCTCTGAGTCTCTGCTGAGGTTTATTTCAACCTTTATAGTTAGTTCGTTGTTTAGTTAAAGCTATTAGTGATATACATTTCTTGCATATGAAAGGAAAAAAATCACACCCTTACTCGGCATCTATGAGATAAGGTATTTTAGAGTTTTCTGAGTCACACACAGTTTACTTGATCATGGTGGAAACGGTCTCCTCTTATTCTGGAATCCAGAATGACTTCTGTCTGCCTCTTGACCTAGGCACAAATACATTGATGACCTCCCATTTAGATGACATGGGTTGAGCTGGGGAAGGCAACTCTGTACTCCAGCTCAACCCACTCTCATCCCATTATTGCTAACCTCTCCTTTGGAACTAAGAAACCTCATCTTAAAGAACCTCATGCTCAGGTTTTTCAGAAGCATCCTTTTCCCAATACTAGTTCCAGAAAACACAAATTTGCCACAGGTTCTAAATAAGTGGTCACTTTCCAGATAAAATCTTCATTTTATGTATATGATTTTATGATACTAAAATTAAGCAAATTAAGAACATGATTCCATTAGTAGTAAATAACAAGGCAAAAAACTAATTTTCACTTGTGGCCCAATGCATAAATGATGTAGAGATCATAAGATGAGATTTCTGTACTAACAGAGGTCTAATTGCTGCAAATGCCTCCATAAGCTGAAATACAAAGAGCTTATTAATATAAGTTGTGGCATTATCTGGAGAAGACAAATTCCATTAAAATGTACTCTTTATTCAGCAAGTTAGGTATCACTATCTTGTAGCAGATATGGGCAAGTTAACAGGAATCTGGTAACAAATATGGATATTAGCTAAGATAACCAGAAAAGTGGAGAGAGTTGAATCTGCCCACCTGACACTGGACATACTGGCAGCCTTACAATCCTCTATCCAGGATACAGGGGAAACCTTGAGTAGACAAAATGAAGGAAGGTGGAAGGAGGGACCACATCTCAGAGCAGTGTGGGTAACCATCTTGCCAATCGTCTAGTGGAGCTAAGGTAATTCTGTTTCCGGAGGTCTGTCTTAGGGTCCACTGAAGTCCCCATATCTGTGGTGAGCTGAGACAATGCTGCTTTCAGGAAACTCCTTATTCCCAAAGATGGACACAATGGAGGCATCAAGGAAGTTCCAAGAAAAAACCTTGGTGGCAATAGCACCATCACCCAAAGCTTATGGAGAGGAGGCGCTCAATAACAAGTATGGAGAAGCTAAAGAATGTTAGAAAGTTCAGTTGAAAATGTGTTGCGCATTCCTCTAGCCTTGGTGTTCTTTTGGAGAAAAAAAATGGAACCTACAATGGGTGGAGCTGAGACTTTAGCAATAGTGTCAAGACGGATTTCTCTATGTAGATAAATAACTTTAAAAGTGGTCCAGGACACAGTGTTTCACGGAAAATCGGACATAATTGCTCTCCTGTTAAAGCTCACATTCTAAAGGATGAGACAGACAAAAAAACAGACAAGTAAACACCCAAGTAGTTAAAGCACTGCTAGTTATATATAAAAAATAAAAGAAAGAATGATAGAAAATGTATTGTTGGTGAGACAGTCCAGAAAAATTTAATTGATAAGATTACAAGTAAGTTAAGCACCAAAAAATTGTAAGTATAGTGAGCGAGCTTCTGAAACTCAGATGAAGGTAATGGTTGACCTAGGTGAGGAATGGAAAGAGCAAGATTATTAACGGATAGCAAGGGGGAGGGAGAGTGCCACCAAACAAGGTTGGAATGAGATATAGGACCCTATCTCTAGGTAAGAGGTTTGGAGTCATAAGTTATACAAAGTCATTCTGGCTGGTCAAGGGACATGGCATGATGGAATTTGCATTCATAAACAAGCACTTAACCAGGCAGGGTGAGGAGGCAGAGGTGCAAGGTCAGAACTTTTGTCAGCATCCAAGGGAGCTGAGGTATCTGGACTCATGTAGTGAAGTGGGATATTCAGAAAGTTGGCAGATTTGTGATGGGTTTAGGAGAAAGAATAGGATTGTTGGATATATTAGAAGTAGAGGATGAAACAAAGGGAGGAGTCATGAGAAATAAGAATGATGCCCTTGGTAAAGAGCTCCATTGGAGGGGCTGAGAATTATGACAGGGGAAAGAGTTTTGGAGAGCTATTAGGAGTTTTAATTTATGCATGTTTAGACAGAGATTTGAGCTAGGCCATTGTATGTGGAATTCTGGGGAAGGAAGGACAGTGATAAAAACATCCCTTGTTCCTTGGTTTAAATTCTTTTGAATTTTCTTCTGTGTGCTCGTGGCCACAAAGAGGCAATTTTTGCTGTCACAGTTATCTACTCATCATACATTCATTCATACAATCGAGCTGATGTATTACCTGGGGCCCTGAGTCAGGTGCTGTGCAGATCTGAAGATGAGTAGTTAACATCCTTAGAGGTTAGACGATACCTGAAGACAGTGTGTCTGGCGGCAGCACTATTCATGGGCTCCAGGGTACTATAATCTGGGATTCAGCATTACTTTGGCCAGTAACTAAGCTTGGGCCATTTGCCTAGCTTCACATCCCTTATCTTTACAAAATAAGGAGCCAGACAACTTAGTTCATGACATGTTCGGAAATGTTAATGTGGCAAACTTGGGAGAACAGTGATTAACACATAGGCTATTCTTAATAAGCTATGGTTAGTGTTGTGATAACATCTGGGTACGTTAAATTCAGTGTCTGACAAATAAATACAGACACTAGGAAACTGGAAATTACTCAGAAGGAAAAAAATGATAAGGATATCAAAGAATCTCAACCATAGCCTGTCAAAGAACTGAAGGAGACTGGACATTCAACTTTGATGAAAAAATGTTATAGAGATATCTCATGGCTGTATTAAAGTGGAAGTTTGTAATAAACAGAAAGACTAGATGTTCTCATTCTGAAATCAAAATTAAGGCAACTGGGTGATTATTTATTTATTTATTTTTGCTAGTGAATTCCGAAGTAGGGCAGTGCTCAAACAGATTCTACTTAATATTTAAGTGAAGGCAAAGTAGAGACCTGAACATTCATATAAAGAGAGGGTGACAAAGACAATGTCCTGATTTCTTTCCTTTAACCCCAGTGGTACTTGTATCAAGGAGTCTACAGTCTAGTAGAGTATTTAAAATGTAGGAGAAATGAACTGTACTGCAAAGCAGCAAGGGATATCATGTTTTAGACAATTTTCCTTTGAGTACATAGCAAAGGATTTTCTTTTTAATGGAATTCTTACAAAAACCCCATGCATTAAGTTTGAGATCCGTTGGTAAGTCTTGCTCATATGTTCTCCTTTTTCCTTCCATTAAATCCCTAAAGCAGACTGGTTGAACTAAGCCTTCTCCAGTCTTAACTTGAAGCCTGTAGCCATGATTTTAAGCCTGTGGTTTATTTTTCAGAAGTGGGGAAATGACTCAAATTTGGGCTAGCCCAGGAAAAAGGTACAATTATAATGTTCATCAAGCCAGAAGATTGCTTAGCACTTTGTAGAAATTTTAGTGTCAATTTCCATCCTCTTTTCCTTCCCTGTGTTCTCCATCCATGGAAGCACACACTAATATTTTCCTCCTTGAAATCCTCCAGTGTTGCCTAGCTTGATATTTAGTCATATTTAAATCGTGATTTAGCTTTCAATGTTTTAGCATTGTCTCCTTAACTAGACTTTTATATTCAAAAAGGCTTAAATGATGCCAGTAATTCAGTCAGTCATGTTCTCTGCATTTAATATGTAGACGTGTGATGTGATAAATGATTTTGTGCCTCTTCCAGTTGCTCAGGGGGACTCCTGAAAGTGCATCATCATAATTAAATTTATAGGACATATCATGGCTTATGGAATTTCATAAGAAGGAATACTGACATTAAGGTAATTCAGGATATATGGCCCTTGCTTCAGATCCATTAAAGATAGACTGTACGTGTGAATCAAGTTGGGGTGTGTTTGCGACGTGGATTCAAATTGTGAATGAAATTCACTGTCGATTGTGTAGAAGGTTTTCCCAGTTCCATACTGCAGCAACTTGCAGAGGACCAAGTTATAATGAAGTTCCACTGTGGCTGCCTCTTGTCCTCTAGGAATTCAGATCCTGGGCTGAGGCCATTATCTTCCTGAGCTATCACCCAATATTTTGAACAGAAGGTTCAGGGCACATGAATAATGCCACACCAGGAAGGCAATGTCTGTGTTCCCAAGCTTACCAATTCCCACATGCCTCCCTGTCTACTGGTTGTGGCAGGTCTGCAGCAAGAAGCCAATTATTTCAGAAGGCTTTTGTTTTGCAGTAAGGCGAGTTCACTGACTGCTGCACATTAATTCCTGGCTGTAGATATAATAGCCACCTGGTTAGTTTGCCTGCAAATGTCAGCCCACAGGAAAACAACACTAATCCACATACTCTATTAAACAGAAAAGAGATTAAGGCTCATGTTGGGCCTGAGTTGAGAGTAATTATGATTCAATCTACTTGAATTTTTCATAATGAGACTATTTGACCTGCTTCAATGGTGCAGAAGCATCTTGTATTGTGAGAACTCTAACAATGGACACTCCACAGTGGGAAAGATCCATGTGTGATGTAGATGATGGACGAGAAGGGCCCTTTGTTCAAATACCCCTCTAGAGAAATAATTACCCATGAAAAGAGGATGGAGTTTCAGAATCCTGGAGAAGAAGGCACACAGGTAGTTTGAAAATAATTTTAAGATTATAAATGTTCCAATTTGTTTTGGTCCACTGACTCTATCAGGGTCTAGTTTGGAAAACAGAAACCCCACTATTTATTTATTTATTTATTTCTATTAAATCATAGCTGTGTACATTAATGCAGTCATGGGGTACAATGTGCTGATTTTATATACAATTTGAAATATCTTCATCAAACTGGTTAACATAGCCTTCACAGCATTTTCTTAGTTATTGTGTTAAGACATTTATATTGTACACCTAGTGAATTTCACATGTACCCTTGCAAGATGCACCATCTTGCAATTGGTGGTCCCACCAATTACTTTCCCTCCACCCATTCTCCCCCCTCCCCTCTCCTCTCCCCTTTTCCCTTTTTCTTGGGCTATAATTGGGTTCTAGCTTTCATAAAAAAGCTAATCTTGGTTTCATAGTAAGACTGAGTACATCAGATACTTTTTCTTCCATTCTTGAGATACTTTGCTAAGGAGAATATGTTCCAGCTCCATCAATGTAAACATGTAAGAGGAAAAGTCTCCATCTTTCTTTAAGGCTGCATAATATTCCATGGTGTACATATACCACAATTTATTGATCCATTCATGGGTTGATGGGCACTTGGGCTTCTTCCATGACTTAGCAATTATGAATTGGGCTGCAGTAAACATTATGGTACAAATATCTTTGTTATAATGCGATTTTTGGTCTTATGGATATGTAACTAGTAGAGGAATTGTAGGATAGAATGGCAGGTCTAATTTTAGTTCTCTAAGTGTTCTCCAAACATTTCCAAAGGAACATATTAGTCATTCCCACCAGCAATGTATAAGTGTTCCCTTTTCTCCACATCCATGCCAATATCTCTGTTTTTTTGTATTTTGTGATGTGGGCTAATCTTACTGGAGTTAGATGATATCTCAGCAGAATCCACAGAGAATTCAAACACATTAGCAAGAAAAGAACAAGTGATCCCATCTTAAAGTGGGCAAGGGATTTGAAGAGAAGCTTCTCTGAAGAAGACAGGCGCATGGCCTATAGACACATGAAAAAAATGTTCATCATCCTTAATCATCAGAGACATGCAAACCCACTATTTATTTTTAACTAATAGGCTACAATACAGCAAGTTAATTAAAGAAATACTAAAAGACCAAAAAGAGAAAAATAGAACACTCAGGTAACTCAGA
>CAUYTI010074180.1:0-15846 GCA_963575145.1 Galago senegalensis
GAAAGAATGAAAATGGAGCTTTAATATCACGTTCATCTTATCACTGAAATCACTTCCATGTTAGTTATATGACAATTTTGTAATTGTAGCCGGAGAGGAGAGACATCTTGTTTTTTTTTTTTTTTTTTCTTTTTTGAGACATAGCCTCAAGCTGTCCCCCTGGGTAGAGTGCCATGGCATCACGCTCACAGCAACCTCCAACTCCTGGGCTCAAGTGAGTCTCTTGCCTCCGCCTCCCAAGTAGCTGGGACCACAGGCGCCCGCCACAATGCCCAGCCATTTTTTTTTTGGTTGCAGCCGTCATTGTTGTTTGGCGGGTCTGGGCTGGGGATTCGAACCCGCCACCTTAGGTGTACATGGCTGGCGCCTTAGCCAGTTGAGCTATAGGTGCCAAGCCGAGACATCTTGTTTTAAAAAAGTAAAGTGGAAACCTCAAAATCAAATCTAGTTGGAGCCTATTTCTAACTTCTTGACGTAGAATCTTGAGCAAACCTCTCTGACCCTCACTTTTCTAATCTGTAAAATTGAGATAATAGTACTTTTCACAAAGATTTGGGAAAGATTATATGAAATGATACCAAAAAGTACTTAGTACAACACCTAGCACACAGCTAATGCTCAATAAATGTTAACCTTGATAAGTCCAAGGCTCCAGAACACAACACAGTGATTTTAAACCTCAAAATTGTGTCAATTCACTAAGCTTAGCCTTGTCAGACATTTTGCAATCAAATTCAATTGGCTGTTCAAAAATGCTCAAAACATCAGCCATTCTTTTAAAACCAGAAAGAAAAAGGCTAGGCACAGTGGCTCATGCCTGTAATCCTAGCACTGTGGGAGGCCAAGGCAGGTAGATGGTCTGAGCTCAGGAGTTCAAGACCAGACTCAACAAGTGAGACTTCATCTCTACTAGAAATAGAAAAATTAGCTGGGCATCGTGGTGGGCACCTGTAGTCCCAGGTGTTTGGCATCCTGAAGCAAGAGGATCACTTGAGTCCAACCAAGAGTTTGAGGTTGCTGTGAGCTAGGATGTCACAGCACTCTATCCAGGGCAATAGAATGAGACTCTGCCTCAAAAAATAAATAAATTACTGGAAAGAAAAATAGACATTCCCTCCCCATGATCTGCAGACTATATTATGCATCTGTAGGTACTGAGAAGTCTATACAATAATCCATTTAGTCTTTAAATGCTATAATGATATGAGTTATGGACCTGGTGGGGGGCCTGAGGGGAGTCCAGCTTGACATAGCAGAGATTTTAAAAATATTTTTCCATTATTCTCCAAAAAAGCTGTAGGCAACCCAAACACACCTATCCAAACATCACTACTCTCTCCTTTAGTTCCCCCAAACTCATTTTATAATTACAGTTTTCCACAAGCAGAGTTAATGATTACACGTTCGGCTGCTGTGGCTAGTATTTTACACAAGGTCCTTGAATGAAGAGGCTGACTCTATTCCATACCAGGTAAGGGCTCTGTATACCCAAGGATTAGCAAACTATTCTAAACAATGCCACTATTTAGATTTCAAGCCCTGTCTTTATTTCAAAGTGTTAAATTCAAAATCCAAAACACCTAAAAACTTTTGTTAAAGTAACAGACTATCATATAGTACAGGGCTAAATCTGCAAGTTAAAAATGTAACAAAACCCCAAAATTACAGTAAAACTAAAAACTAATTTGAAATGTTAAATAAAATTAAAGTAAGAGTTATGGTGAATATAATATGCTGATTATAACAACATTATTCATTGCCTCATAAAGTCTCATAAATGGAACAAATCAAGCTGGTTGTACTGAAGAGATAAATAAGGTTTTTAGATTCCTTTTTAAAACATCTGTGCATTTCCTTTAATCTACAAATGTAAAATGTCAATTGGCAAAGCTTTAGCCATAGTATACTTACAAAAAAGAATATTCAGGAGTTACTGGGTCTTACACTAAAAAAATCCTCAATCTGTTACCTAACAGATGTTTCAGAGGAAACGACAGAAAGAAGAATAACAGCTCTACCCTCTTGCCCCTAAAAATCCAATCACACAAAATTTTGCTACATTTACAATAACACAAGGATTATGTCTAAATAGCTTCTTACTAGAAAAGAATATACACAGAATCATATACACAAGGACAATTTTTAGCAAAGATGGTAAGCTATTAAAAAAAAAATAGCCACAATCAACAGCAGGGGGTGGAGAATGACTACAAGGTGCAAATTTCAGAAACAAGTATTCATCTGTGCATTCTGGAAAGAAGAGCAAGAATAAACATTATGCCCTAACTCTGAGGTCTCTCCAAAATATGGCTTATAACCATGGAGGAGTCCCATGGGAGCCTTTAGCCAGGGTCAAGTTCCAGGAGCTGAACAGTGTGCAGCAACTCCTCTAAAAACTGAAATTGTAGTCAATAAGAAGTCAGTAAGGACATAAAATCATGAAGGGACTGAGGCAATTCTCTCACCTAGGAATGGATAGGTAAGCTCATTTAACATAAACATAAATAAAAGGGGAAATTATCAGACATGATTCAGATCTAATCAACAAATATTTCTATACAACATACCTGTAATGGGGTTTCTGACACCCTAGAGACCTAAATCCCTCCATTTAAAAGGGGGTTGTAGCCCCTTTATTTGGGTTTACATTAACAACTCTAATTGTTGTGTGAGGCTACCCGGTACTATGAACACTAGAAAATAATGAAGGCCTTTCTGGGAACGACAGAGTGCGGTCTCAGATGGACAAAGGCCTGGGAAAGGAAGAGTACAGTAACAAAGAGGAGAAAATTCCATTTTCTAAACCTGGGCAAATGAGCAAAAGTTGGGGATAAAAGGTAGATCCACAGTCACAGATACAGTAAAGGACAACTTAGGAGGTTTTTATTTCATCAATCTGAAAACAAATAATGTAAGTGTATTCTTGATCATCAGGGCAGCCATGTCAATTGTGTTTCAGCACCAATTTGTACCCTAAGAAATCACTGTGGGGCAATGAGGAGGGAAAGAAGATGGACTGGATCTAAATGAAGTGTTCTCAGCGGGTGAAAGATAAGGGATGTCGAGTTCCTCAACATGAATCAAAGGTTCACAGAACTTGAATGTTGTGAATATGGCAGCAGAATTGAGTCATCACCCAGCGCACAGCAGGGTAGACCAGCTGACTGGCAAATAACCTGCCTAACATCATATTCTAGTTACAAGCAGCAATTTAGTTAATGCAGTTAAATTAATGTTGTTAATTTGAATTAGTATTGTAATATGAAGTATAGTCAATTTCTAAGTGAATTTGGGTTTTATAAAGGGATAAAAGCATAAAAATAAAAATTTGTCAGCCTTATGTTTATATAATTAAAAGTATTGTTACAATAACAACAATTTAAGTCAATACTGGGATTCCATGAGAAATTATTTTTTTAAAAGGGATCTCATCCAACTTTGAGAAACCTTGGTTAAGTGATTAAGCATACAGTCTCTCATATTTATTATCTGTTTAACCTTGAGCATGTTAGCAAACCTTTCAGAGCTCAGTAAGTATCTCAATAACAATGGCCACTTCACAAAAATAGCGTGAATGGTGATTACATTAGAGAATGCAGAAAGGCTTAGCACAGGGCCTGAGGCTCAGTAAATACTCAATACAACCATCACCATCTTCAGTCCTGACCAATAGACTCATTGTGTTTTCTTAAATTAGACCCTTTGTTAAAATATGTTTCTTCCTCATGAGTAAAATAGGAATAACAATATTAAACATCTTGCAATGTGTCTGAAAGGTGTACCTGGTTAAAAATTTTGCAAAAAAATAAAAAATTGCACATTAAAGTAAAATTTTAGCCAATGTTAGCGATTTTAGCCAAAGTTGCATCCTGTGTTCACAATATCCACCATCTCCCCACAAAACAGCCATTTCAGATGAATTTTTTGCAAATCACGCACATACTCACAGTACTTTGACCAACTCTTCCACTGGATTGTGAGCTCTTGACAGTGGCAGCCAGTCTGTGAGTTATCCCTACGGTCCCCCACAACACTTAATGCTTCCAAATAGGAAGCACTGAACAAATACGGTATTCACTGAATTAAACAAAAAGTCAAAGGTAAGGTACAATTAGTCAAGATACTCAAGTTGAAATACATAAATAAGTTGCCAGGTAAGTTTCTTTCAGGTTGATTCATCAGCGGTTAAGATCACAGTACCTGACAATAGATAATTCTTTGTACTCCATTCTCCAAAAAACAAGACAAAACTCTTTAGATTTGTCATCTAAATTTTAAAACGCTGATAAAATGTTTCAGAAGTACTTTTCCTTGTAACAAAGGTTTTTTTTTTCATTTTAACACAATTAATTTATTTCAGAAATCTAAAACTTTATAGCACTGAAGCCGGTTGGTTGTAATATAACACAAGAAAGAAACGTAAACCACTGGAAGAAGTAGAAGAGGCAGGGTGAGCCTTGACTTGGAGAAAAGCTCTGAACCCACAGTGCCTAAAGCAGAAGTGCTGCTGTGTAAGCAAAGCCAGCAGCACAGGAGCTATGGCTTGACTGGAATCCCAGAGATATGCTGTGACATGCTTTTTATTTAATTGGACCTGAATTCCCTAAAATCTCAGGATCGTGGCTGAAAATGGCCACTTTTTATGCTGTCTTCATCCTACCAGTACCAAAGTCCTTGCTATAACACGTGGGTACATAACTAATTGTGCTTCAAGAGGAACCATTTTACAAACTACACGTAAATGTTGCCCCCATGCCCATCTCCACAGCCGCCTCCTTGTTGGAAAAGGGTCTTTCCTACTTCATTGACAACATGGCCAAGTAACTTGTTTTGACCAATGAAATGTGAGCAGAAGTAACACATGCCATATCCGAACATACCTATCAGAGCCATCTTGTGGGTAAACCAGTGTTCTTTCCTTTCTACAAGGCTCCTTCAACCCCTGTCCCAGAACAAAGACAATGCAGAGCAGAATCATAGACAACCCAGGAAAGAAAAAACCTGCTGAGATTTAGAGGTCATCTGTTTGCTCAGCACAACCTACCGGTGTCTGACTAATTCACCAAGCTACTGTGAATACAGGGCTAAAACAAAATATTTAACATTCAGGTTAAAATACAAGACAGCATTTTCCCCCTCATTTATCTCTCATTTCTTTCTGTCTTTTGCCAAGCTAGGTAATGTTACCCCTTCGAGGACAGAATATCTCATATTAGGTCTCCAGATAGATGCAAATCATTTGTAAATGATGCCTTTTCCGATACACACATACAAACAGCCATTTTCACTGCCTCCTAAAGTATCCTTTTTATCATTCCTGGGCTCTGATTTCCTTTCTGACAAATAGCTACTCCTGATGCTTAGACATCAAGATGAAGGCAATCATTGAAAAAGCTCAAAGGAGCACAACTCCTGCTAGGAGATTATATAGTTGTACAAACATTGCTAACAGTGAATGCCAGTGACATGGGCTAGAACTCATGAATGTATGTATGGTCAGCCTGGCCCAAGCATACGTCACCACAGGAGGCCAAGAAAAGGGAATCTGAACACCTGCTACCTGTGATCCCATCTTACATTGGCTTTGTGAGTTCCAGATTACACCAAACGATGCCATTTACTTTATTTGAGCCTTTTGCAGGACAGATGATTCAACCCTGATAGCTCCTTGAAGGCAATGAACATGTCTCATTCATCTTTGCGTCTCAGCACTATTACACTTGGAATTAAAAAGTAGCTCATCGTGGAGCAGTTAGTTCAAAGAATGGGCTTTCAGGCCAAGAGTCCAAGAGCCCAAGATTCACATATACTAGCTTCTTTATTTACTTAAGTTGGGATCTTGTGAGCAGATGCTGACTTTTGATAGTGTCCCAGGAGACTTTCCACTGCCAATATCAGCCTCTCTGCCTGGGGGCTTCTTTGAACCTTGAGAAGCTCGTTTTCCCTTGCAGAGGGTAGGATGGAAGTGGTAGGGAATTAACCACTCTTAAAAACAGCTGCAGGTAAAGATATTTATACACCAGTTTTCACAGCGGCATTATTCACGAGAGCCAAAAGGTGGAAACAACCCCAATGTCCATTGACTTTGAATAGATAAAGAAAATGTGATATATACATATAATGGAATATTATTCAACCTTAAAAAGAAATGAAATTCTAGTATATGCTACAATGTGGACGAACTTTGAAAGCATGCTAAGAAAAACAAGCTAGACACAAAAGGAGAAATTTTGTATGATATCACTTATATGAGGTACTTAGAATAGTCAAAATCAGAGACAGAAAGTGGAATCGTGGCTTCCCGGAGCTGGGGGAAGGGGTAATGGGGAGTTGTTCTTTAATGGGTACAGACACAAAGTTTCAGTTTGGGATGATATGAAAGTTCTGGAGATGGATAGTGATGATGGCCACACAACACTGCAAATGTACTTAATACTATCAAAGTGTGTACTTTTCTTTCAAATGGTTAAAATGATAAATTTTATATATACATATATATACACACACATATACATATATATGTATTTACTACAATAAAAAATAAAAAGAATAAAAAGAAAAGAAAAGGCTAGGCATATTGGCTCACACCTGTAATCCTAGCACTCTTGGGAGGCCGAGGCAGGTAGATTGCTTGAGCTCAGGAGTTCAAGGCTAGCCTGAGCAAGAGTGAGATCCTATCTCTACTAAAAATAGAAAACACTAGCCAGGCATTATGAAGGACGCCTGTAGTCCCAACTACTCAGAAGGCTGAGGCAAGAGAATCACTTGAGCCCAGGAGTTGGAGGTTAGCTGGAACTAACTAAGGCATCCACTACAACACTGGCTATTTTTAGAGATGAGATCTCACTCTTGCTCAGGCTGGTCTCAAACTCATGAGCTCAAGCAATCCACCCACCTCAGCCTCCCAGAGTGCTAGGATTACAGGCATGAGCCACCGCTCCTGGCCTGAATATACATTTTTTAAAAAGCTGCACAAACAAAAGTTGATTAGACTTACACGTTAAAAGGAAGTTCTGTTCCCCAAAACAAAATAAATGATAAAAATCCCAACACTTCATACATACACAGCATTTAACTTCATTCTTAGCCTTACCATTATCTATAGTTGGCCAACTTAAGTTGACTAAAGCTAAACACCAGTCATGCTGGGCATGTCTAATGATTCAATCTTTGTTCCATTGCATAAGGTTCATACTTCTCCCTATATTACTACTTACATTTTTTCATTTTCCACTTATAAAATAGTGACAGAATTCAAGAAATAGTCAAGGGATGGCAAAAACTCTGCCATACAAATATGGTGATGCTAATGAAATAAAACTATTTGCGGGAAGGTAAGGTCATGATACAAAAGCTCAAACTATTCATTCATAAATTGAGGCACAGAAGTTAAGATTAACATATGAAAGGCAGTTTAACAGTGTTAACATACAATGTAAAAAAGCAGAAAAACATAACCAAAGTCAAGTCATAGACAGCTGGCATACATGGGACATTGAACAGTGTTCTAGCCCATAACTTTCAATCTTATACATTTCAGGGAATCATTAAACCATTTCTATTCTTGAACTTTTCACACCGCTTTAGAGGCTATTCACTCACTATAAATTACTCCAAGTCATTCCCTCTGTTAGCCTAACAAAGGTTTGCAATTTCATTCCACCCATGAACTGCAAACCTTTGCAAAGATTTTTAAAACAAGACCTACATTCTCTGTACTCTGCTTAAAACTCACTGAAGAGAAATTGGTCCTGGACAATATTTGGAGAGATTCCCAAAGCCAACTGTGGTGTGAAGTCCCACTGCAGATTTTTTTTATCAGATTTTTTTTTCCTTACCTGAAAATGGTGCCTGAAAGTTATTAAGGCTACATAAATTGTGTTTGATCAATGAAATCAGAATAGGCACTCCTAGAATTCCCAAAGCCACAATCAACCTTTCTATTGTTCTACAGGTCATCCTGCCACCCCTCCATCCCAATTTCGAGCCCCACACTCCCACAAGCAGGTAATCATTGCCATGAAAGAGGCATAAAAGGAGAATAAATAGAATTCAGAATCTCTGCGTATGTCAGTCCCTACTTGAAATCTCTTGAAGGTTAAGCTCAATCCCCATCTCCTAATGGCTCATAGGTCTTCATGCCCTGTCACACCCTCTGGCCTCTCTTACCATACCCAACCCTTGACCAAGCTAAACCTACGGGCCTGACGACATTCACCTTCCAAACCTGCACCTCCCATTCTCTCACTCCCCTTTGGACCTGGTACATCCTGCTCCCGCTGTTCTCTGTACCATCAAATCCAAATGCTCCCTAATCCAGCTAATCCCCCTAACCCTCCACTGACCTTAGGTGTTACCTCCTTCAGGAAGCCTTCCTTCATCTTTCATCCATAAATCTCCTAAGCCCACCATCTAAGCAGCTACACGCTCCCCCAGAACGGCACCCATTACTGCCTACTTGCTCATCTGATGCTCCACTAGGTGCTACAGTCCCTGAGCCCCCTAAAATCACTTGCTCTGTCTACAGTCCCTTATGCCCAGAAGACTGGCACAAAGCAAGCACCCACACATATGACAAGCATGTAATAAAACAGGTTAATTTTTGTTAATAGTGTCCATCATGAAAGCACATCAGCCATTCCTGTTTTCCAGGTGAAAATAGTTGCTCAGTTGAACCTCTGCATGAAGTAACTGTTGTGTAAAAAATATACACACACACACACACAATATATCCGGAAGAGGGTCTTTGAAAAAAGTTGGACCAAATGACAGAGAAACAGAATCCCAAATAAGGAGAAAGCTAGTGGCAAAGCCAGAAAGGTCTCTTGACCCCAGGTCTGTGCTACATCTCTGTATCCAAAATAATCTGCTCTGAAGTTATTCTAAGCAACTATTCATGTCGTGAATTCAAGGTGGCCGTCAATGCATTCAAAGCTTGTATATAAAAAGATAGTTCTTTCTCAGGCTTAACAAAAAAGGTAAAGAATTCCCCGTGCATGCCCCTGCTAACTGCTCCATGCTCACAAGCGTGATGAGCAGCAGCCACTAAGGCCCAGTTGCCTTTGTATCTACCCAGCATCAAACAGGACCTATTTTCAATGAGCCCATAAGATTGCCAACCTGTCCTCCCATTCACTACCCAGCCTCCTGCCCTCCCCTAAAGAGAGGCTCCAGGAACAAGAGAGATAAAAATCCAAAATGAGGAACAAAGAAGGGGTAGGAGGGAACTTTACAGTCTAGAAGGGAAGAGAAAATACACATCACCAGAAGAAAAGACATCAAAAACCCTCTCCTGAGAGGGGACTGCGAAAGAGTTAACACCCTGCCCCCGAACCACACCCTGGCTCCTGGAAGGAAGGACAGTTAGCTGCAGCTTGGCAGGACAGAGCTTGGATAATCTGCCTTAAACCAAGCACAGAAGGCCATCTTTCTAGGAGTTTGACGCCCTGAAAAAATAACCAGGGATCTTAGGACCAGCCCAGCCTCACATCTTGCAGTGCTGCTCAACTCCCCGCCCACAGAGTAGTTCTCAGACTCCAGACCCACGTTCAATCACCTTGGGCCCACTGAGGATGAGCTCCTCAGCCTGACCACACCCACCTTGTTGTAGAGAAATTGACCATGTAAGAACTGACAACCACAGTGCACAACCAAGTTTCATTTCTTATAGGAAACCCGTTCTTCTTGCTATAATTAGTCATACCACTTTAGCAGAAACATCTCTCATGGTTTGCATAAAGATCTGAGTAGTCTTAAAGAACAGTCACATTGCTCAATTCCCATTCAAGCTCTTGTCTTCTGTCCACTAAGTTGCTTAGAATTAATAGTTTATTCCTAATGCATTTAAGGGGAATGCACTTTGCTGCCTGCAACTCATTCATACCCTGAAATCACAGAAGGACAGCTACCTTTGGGGGTGGCAAACAGTAAGGCAGGAAAAGAGAGGTAACAGAACCAGGATACCGCCCCCCCAACACACACCCACAGAGGAGAATGAAGCCAGCAAAATGTAGACTCTGAAGAACCATGGCAAAATAAAGCTGCTGGTATTAATATAAGGTGCCTATGAACATTACCACTGGCCTCCGAGCCTTTGATGTCCAGGGTGATCCCAGAGACATCCTTCTAGCCGTAGGAGGCTAGAAGAGGGGCCATAATCTCAGCACTAACTTCTAAGAAAAAAGAATCACTGCATCCCTTCCTGAAAGTGCTGGCTGCTTTTCCTCCCCTTCCTTTTGCACACACACTCTCTCTCTTTTTAATTTTGTTGAGTGCCCATTAGGTGCCAGCAACTAGAGAATTTCCTGGGATCTGACCAAGATGAACTCTGCTTGGCAGCATCAATATGAGTTCAAGAACAGAGGAACTGGAACCTTAAAAGAGCAAATCAGGAAGATGTAAGCAGAGAAGGAAAACCCAGGAGGTTAGGAGCAGAACATGAGGCACAGACCTGGGAATCGGCCAACCAAGTGTGGGGAAATTCAACTGGGCAGGAGTTGGACTGACCCAGGAGAGGAGTGACCAATTGTATTAGTGATTAAGTCAGTGAGGTGGTGGCCTTGGGCTTCCTCAGCTGAGAAAATGTAAAAAATCACATTCACTCAGCCCTGACTATAAAAGTGAGACAGCCTAGCTCTCCTGGTGTCTTTGGCTCTAACACTGGTAGGACTCAGTGGCTACTTCTGTTGCAACCATGGGGCCACACACTGCTCCAATTTTGTCCAGTTATAATTTAGCAGCCTTGAGGGTCAGGTACATGTGGCTTCAAATTCTGGCCATGCCACAGCATTAACTCTGAGTAAGTTCTTCCATTCTTTCATTCATTTAATAAACATTTATTGTGTCAAAAACTCTCCTAGTCATTATAGATACAGCAAAAGGTAAAAGTCCCTACCTTCATGGAGCTTATCGAACTCTTTGAGCCTCAGTTTCTCATTTATAAAATAGAATAATACACCCATGTTGACAAGGAGTATGAAATGAATAATATAAAGCATCTAGCACAGAGCTGAGCACACAGTAAATGCTCAATAAACAGTGACCTTTGTAGAACAGACCAGTCTTATCCACATCTTTGATTTCTAACTGGGGTATAAGCACTGAGCAGTAAAGAAGTATCTGTGGTTCACCCCAGTGCCTATCACAAAATAAATATTCAGTAAATATTTCACAAATCAATAGCTAAGTATTCAATTAATAATAGGCATTGTCATGGTAATTGATAATCATTATTTCTCTCCAAGCCACAGAGATTCTATTACTTTAAAAAGAAATTGGTGGCTGCCTATAATGCTAGTGCTCTAGGAGGTTGAAACAGGAAGATTGCCTGAAGCTAGGAGTTTGAGATCAGCCTGAGCAAGAACGAGACCCTGTCTGCAAAAACTAGAAAAATTAGCTAGATGTGGCAGCAGGCACCTATAGTCCCTGCTGCTTGAGAGGCTGAGGTGGAAGTACTGCTTCAGCCCTGGAGTTTGAGGTTGTTGTGAGCAGTGATGAGTCCAGAGCAACAGAACAAAACTGGATCTCAAAAAAAAAAGACAAGAAAAAAGCAATAGGGCATTAAAGGCCTTTCTAAAAGAAAATATGTCTTTTTTATATAAAAACAAATGTTATTGAACATAAATATTCCAATTCAAAGACTCTATAGAAACTTGCATGGACAGCTGGGTAGATGCCTGCCCACTGCTTTCCTGACAACAAAGGAAGGACAAGTTGGCCAGGCTTCAGGTTAATCCAGAACGTACCTGAAACTTAAGTTACACGAAGTTTAGCAAATGTGCTAAAAGATGATGCATCAGTAAGGATAAGCTGAAAAGTGCAGCGGAAACCAACAATCATAAAACCTTCGTGGCTTTAAAACAACAAAGGTCTACTTCTCGGTCACATTGTACGTCCAACTCCAGTTGATTGGAGGCTTTGTTCATTTAGTGACTTGGGGGCCAAAGCAGATGGAGGCTCCATCTTGACGTGTGCTTCCATGATCATCACAGCAGTAGAAGAGAGCACTAGATGGCCTCACCCTGGAAATCAAATGTGCTGGCATAGATGTGATACAAGTCACCTCCAATATATGCCTGAAGGAGAGAAAAAGTGGCAGCAGAAAGCGTTAATAGTCTCTCCCACAGTTGATGCTAAGAAAGAAGCTGTGGAATGACAAAGAGATTTGTGAAAGAGGATGGTCAAATAAAATGTCTGGATGGCTGTAAGGTTCACATAATCTTGACCAGGGAGGGTGTATACGTATCATTTTAGAGCA
The DNA here is from genome assembly GCA_963575145.1 of Galago senegalensis. Classification (NCBI taxonomy): domain Eukaryota; kingdom Metazoa; phylum Chordata; class Mammalia; order Primates; family Galagidae; genus Galago; species Galago senegalensis. The sequence goes on from CAUYTI010074180.1 coordinate 12,257, forward strand.
GTGGGCTCAACATAAAGATGTCTCAGACAACATAAACCTGGACCCTAAATCTTCAGAACCACTCTGCTTTTTTCTATAAGTATACTGAGGAGACAGATAAATGTTTATTTAGGAAACAAAGTTTTAACAGCTGAAAATGATTTGAAAACCACTAATGTAAATGAAATCTTTTATTTTACAGATTTAAAAAGTAGAAAGAGAGAGAGAAAATAAAAAGAGCGAGACCAAGAAAATGAAAGTGACCCCATGCTGCCCCTTAAGAAAGCTCTGGAATGTTCAGCAGATGACAGGCAGAAATAAGTCCATTGACAGAGTCTGTTGTACCACTGCAGCACCTCTGACATTCCCCTTCACCTCTGATACCTTTAACTGGCACACTGCAGCCAGGCCCAGACCAAAACCATGCCATATGAGATCAAGGGCTCAATAAATGGCATCAGGAATAGGTAGACGCCACCATCCTACAGCTAAAAAGTGATTCACATGCCATTAGCAATTCTCCATATTCCTCATTCTCTACTTCCGAGAAAATGGGAAGCCATCAGTAGAAATTAATACCAACCTTCCAGAGACTTTCATTTTAGTCTAAGAAGATTACAGGTTAACAGCCAACTATGATTTGTGTTCACCCAATTACATTCTCTGTGCCCAACTTCCCCTCTGCCTTCATTTACACTGAGCTTCACATATCTAAGTCTCAAGGGTCTCCCAGCCTCCAATCTATGTCTTTTTCAATCATCTTATACTTACTAGCCCATGAAATCGAACTCAAACTTTCAACTTGGAATCCAGATGCTTTATCAATCTTATTCCAACCTACTTTCCCAACATTATCTTCACTTATCTTGCCCAGCCACAGGCAGGATGATGAGCCTGAAAGTCAAAATGACATTGTTTTGATTCCCAACTCCTCCCCTTACTGGTGTGTGATCTTTGGAAAGTCCTTGACCTATCTGAGTTTTAATGTTCTCACCTGTAAAATAGGTTTGATAGCCTCTACTATGAGAGACTCTTGAGACAGTATGTATCAGTGAGGAGTGTGTTTGGATGAAAGTAGTAAATAATAGCTTATAAGCAAGGAGATTTTGTTTTATGCAATAAGAAGTACAAGGAAAGGGCTGGACACCATGACTCACACATATAGTCCTAGCACTTTGGGAGACTGAGGTGGGAAGATTACCAGAGGCCAGGAGTTCAAGACCAGCCTAAGCAAGTGACCCCATCACTACAAAAAAAAAATTTTTTTTTTTAATTAGCCAGGTGTGTGTAGTGCACACCTATAGTTCCAGCTACTCGAGTAGCTGAGGTGGGAAGATCACCTGACTCCAGGAGTTTAAAACTGCAATGAGCTATGATTATGCCATTACACTCCAGCCTGGGTGACAGAAGAAAATTCTCTCTCTTTAAAAAAAAAAAAAAAAAGAAAGAAAAGAGAAAAGAAAGTACAGAAAAAGCAGTCTAGGCTGGTACTATGAATGAACAATGTCGTCCAGACCAAGATCCTTCCAGGTTCCTGCTTTGCCATTTTTAATGCACGGTTTTACCTTCATTGTTGTAGTTGGCTGCTGCCCCTCAGGCATTGCACCTATGTTTCCAGCAGCAAGAAGCAGAAAGGGGCCAAAAGTTATAGAGATAATACCAGCCAAGTGTGTTCTCTTCATTAGACTTTCAGGAAAGCTCCTACCCAACTATTTCTACTTACACCATTATGGGGCCTGAGTCTTACAGCCAGTCTTAGCTGCAAGGGAGTCTGGGAAGGTGAGGTAAGCATACTCCCATCTCAAACAAAATTGGGATTACTTCATTTAAAAAGGAGAGAATGAAGATTGCGTAGGCAGGCAATCACCAATGTCCACCCCAATATTAAATTAGATATTTTATGGAAAGTGCTAAGCATAGTACCTACCACACAGTTTACTGCTTAATGAAAGTTAAACTATAAAACTGCCACTATTGTTGTAATTATTGTTGTTATTATTTACCTTTTTAACTCTCTGGCCATGTGGAATCACTCATTATATCCATATATCACGTTTCTAGTGTATCCACTATTCTATCTGCATCTCCAACTGTCTCCCTATTTTAAGGTACAGGAACCTTAAATGAAAACTTTGTTTTCATCCAAGTCTTTCCTTACAACTACTCCTAATGATAAGTTCCATGGTGGCAGGACCCGCATCAGATTAAAAAATGTGTTCACTACTGCATGGCTATATGGTCTCTTGGAACACAGTAAATTCTAATAAATAGTACCTTAATCATTTGAATAACTCACACACACACATACCTGCTTTTACCATCAGTCCTCTGGAATCAAACACAGTATATTCTTGAAATGCAAACGTTAAACCCTAGGTTTACATGTAATAAGCTAGCCGTGGGAGTGAGGGGATAAAGATTATATTTCCCACAAAAGAGAAGAAAAACTTAGACAATTCTCTAACCACACTTCTCATACTCTGTGGGAGTCTGGGTAATAGTTCATCAAATATCTGTTCTCTTACTATGGGCAAAGTCTACCTTTACCAATGTGACTTGCTTTGTCCAAAGGTTATCAGAGAAAGTGACATTTGCTTCTGTGGTTTACCTTGGCTCTTGACCCCAACGTTGGGCTACCAGAAGAGCATGTACAAAGTGGCCACTGTTCCTTCAGCCTGGGCCCCAGATTCCATGTACATGTGCAGCAGACTGGAAGCCAAACCCAACCTACAGCACAGCCACCCCCAGCAACCCAGCCTAGATCAGCCAAATCATAGTCAAGCTGAAGACCCATGCATGTAAAAATAAATAGCTGCTGAAGTCAGGGAGTTTCGTTACACTGCCAAAATTGATTAATAAATCTTTACCATATGGCCCACATCACAAAATCTCAAAACTGCAGATACTGGCATGGATGTGGAGAGAAGGGAACATTTTTACACTGCTAGTTTGCTAGTGGGACTGCAAACTAACATAACTTTTTTGGAAGGAAGTATGGAGACCCCCTCAAAGAACTCAAGCTAAACCTCCTATTGGATTCTGCAATCCCATTACTGGGCAGCTACCCAGAAGGAAAAAAATCCTTTTACCATAAGGACACTTACACTAGACTGTTTATCACAGCTCAATTTACAATCGCCAAAATGTGGAAACTGCCTAAATGCCCACCAACCCAGGATTGATTAACAAGCTGTGGTATATGTATACCATGGAATACTATTCAGCCATTAAAAAAGATGGAGACTTTACACCCTTTGTATTAACCTGGATGAAAGTGGAACACATTATTCTTAGTAAAGCATCACAAGAATGGAGAAGTAAGAATCCTATGTACTCAATTCTCATATGAGGACAGTCGATGACCTAGTACAGGGTGGGGAGTGGGGGAAGGGGAGAGCCGAGAGAGGGAAGGAGGGATGGAGGTGGGAGAAGGGGAGAGCAGAGAGAAGGAAGGAGGAAGCGGGTGAGAGAAAGGAAGAGCAGAGAGAAGGAAGGAGGGTGGGGAAAGGAGATCACAGTGGGTCACACACCTTTTGGGGGTGGGACACAATTATAAGAGGGACCTTACCTAACAAATGCAATCAATGTAACTGGTTCTTTGTACTCTCAAT
>CAUYTI010074181.1:0-23571 GCA_963575145.1 Galago senegalensis
AATGCTTGAGACCATGAAAGGAATGTTTAGTTTCCTCCACAAAGAGACACCAAGATTTTTTCATAATCTCCCTTGGTTTCATCCATGATGGCTTGGCAAAGAGAGATGCCATACATCTTCTGATAGAATGCTTTGATATCATTCATGTCAACTTCAGAACAGAAAACCATAATCCTGATCAATTCCTTATGACGAGTTCCAATACCCTTCATGGCATGATGAAGCTTCTCCACAAAGAAAGCTGGTTTGCAGGTAGCGCACTTCGCAATGGCTGTGAGGCATTTTTCAATGTCACTTTTCATCTCCAGGTCCAGAGCTTCGTTCATGTCATGCTTACTGTACTTGGTATATTTCTGAAACACTCTGCAAAGATGGGGGTAACTCCTGGTGGTAAGAATGGTAACAAATACATTGGCATCTGTCCCCTTTCTCTTTTCTCCTGCTTTATATAAGGCCCGGGGATCTATATCAGCCAAGTCTTCATTTACACCAAAATCCTCACTTAGGTCACCCTTAGCAGGAAAAAGCAAAGCCTTCCGGAGATCTCCAGATGTGTCTGAGGTTATATCTTTGGCCAGATCTCTTTTCAGTTCATCTCTGTAGACTCTGTTAATTTCTCTGATTTCTTTGTTACCTCTTGGTGTCAATATTTCAATCAGAGTGTCTTCATCAGTTCCAAGGCCCTTAATTGAAACAGAAGAAAATAAGAAATGAAGAAAAATCTTCCCTTAAGAAGATCAGTTTTTGTGTCCCCAAATTTGTTTGAATCTGCCAGTTAGTAGATTTCACCTACATTATTTAATAATCACAATAAACTCTATTATGCTACCCTAAACTAAAATAGGCTTGTGGCCAATTTGGGGTAAAGATACAAAAATGGAGATATACGATTCAGACACGCTAAGGAAGATGTTAGTTTTACCACGTGTGTTAATTCATTCATTGAATTATTAGTTCATCCATTCTTTGAATTTCCACTGATTGACAGGCACTGGACAAGATTTTAAAAATACTGTAGTAGGCAGAAGCAACTTGCCCTGAACATTGTCTTAAGGAAAGGAGTTTTGGTTAAAGTTGGTGAATTACCTTCATGGCAGCACGGAGTTCATCAGCATCGAACTGTGCTGGGGTTTTTAGCAGTGCTAAAGCAACTTCCTCCAGGTGGCCTGTAAGGGCCTTCTTCAGCATTTCATCCAGGGGCTGTACAAAAAACCAGTAGAATCAGGGTTTCTAGTGAGTAAAGTGCTAGGTTATACAATGTGGTATTACTTGATTCTTAGGTCATTTTACTGATGATCCCTAAACCCGCCATCTTTTAGAGCTTTGTGAATTTACATACAGAAGTGTACCAGATACTTAAGATACTTAATCTTTTTAAATCTAGAGAGAATAGAGTAAAATTTATGGAATTCATGGATAGCTTCTTAAAAGATAGGGTTTTTAATCTTTTACATAAAACAGAAAAAAAAAATCAAATGCCTGGGGAAGTGTGTTAATAGAAAACAGTGGCAAAATTGCTTTTATAATAATAATATTTCCAATCTTTGAGGTTTACACTTATTAAATAAGCAGCGTAATCAGACATTGATAAGCTTTCTGATTGCACTGCTTTTAAAAACTACCCATATTTTATATAAAAGATATAGCACTTACTTTTAGAGTAGAATTATATGTAAACTTTACAAGCAGGCATTAAAAACTTAGTTTCCATTTAAATTTTAGCAGAAGATACATTTCAATCAGGACAAATTCTTTATTGCCAATTCCAATAGTGACCATATTTGTTATGGTCAAATTAAAGATTTGTTTCCAGAATCCCAAATCTACAAAGAACTTACACCAATACGACCAATGTATGAAATTAGTAAATTTGATAAAATGGACTCAATTACAGCAAAGTTGATAAATACTTCAATCCCAGTTTCACTTGTAAGGTAAGGTGACCAGACGTCCCGCTTTTGGCGGGACAGTCCCAATTTTTAAGAATTCATCCTGCATCTCATGGTGTTTTTAAAAAAAGTTCCAATTTTTAGAAAGAATGCACAAGTTAGGGAATGGCAGGAGAACGGGAAGGGAATAGACGATTTTAGGTTGCCATGTGGCTATTTCACCAGGATATGAGCTTTATATTATTTTTGGTAATTTTGTAATGTTAAACTTCAATAATAACAAATAATTGTTGAGAAATGATTATCGAGAACTGCTTATCAAAGTTCGCATTGTCGATCAGTTGTTAGAATTTTACCACCATTGTTTGGACTTAATGAACAATGGCATTTTTTTGGCATTGGCAATGACAAAAACATTTTCTAACTGTCTTCCGATGATACACGTTGTACTGCGTGCTAGAGCTAGTTAAATAAGTGATGTCAACAAATCAGCTATTCAGATAATTTAGGTAAGTAATTTATTTATTTATTTCATGAATTTAGTAGACAGTACTCATATTATTTATATTTTATAGTGGAGGCAAAAAGTTTAGCACCGGCCTTGAAAGTGACACTTACAACTTCCAAGGTATCATTATTAAAAATATATATTGATAAGGAAAAGGTTAAATCTTGGACATCAGCAAAAATCACAATAGAGAACAAATGGTTAGAAATATTTCATCATTTTGAAACAAACCATGTTCCATATAATAATGCACTAAAAATTGTGGGATATGCGCTGTCCTTACCAGGAACTAATGCTGCAACTGAACACATTTTTTTCTACAGTAAATAAAGTGTGGACATCAGAAAAATCACAATTAAGTGTTGAGACTCTGAAAGCCATTTTATGTGTGAAATATAATTTAACAAATTCTTGTGAAAAATTTCATGACCTTTTAAACAATGACAGCAGTCTACTAAAAAAAATTCACTCAAATGAGAAATATGCCAAAGAAAATAATACTATACATAATTTTTTTAATGTATTATATTTGTAAATTGTACTTATCTTGAAATTAAAAAATATATATTACAATTCTATTTTTGTATTCTATGAAAATTTTTGTTGTTCCATATAGTCCAAATTTTTAATTAAGAACCCCCCACCCCCGCCCTGGTCATTGGTGTCCCGCTTTACCAATGTTAAAATCTGGTCACCTTATTATAAGGGGAAAACAGTGGTTAGATACTGACAAAATTAAATAACTGTGCTTCAGAACCCATGTTTAAGCATAAACATGACAGAAATTAAATACTTAAATATAACCTACCTTTCCCTTCTCCTGGAGATACGCTGCTTTGATCTGCTGACGCTGAGCATTGGTTCTCTTAGTTAGTATGTCAATGATGGTCCCTTCATCTACACCTAGAAATAAAGGGACAGCAGTCTTCATCAACTGACAAAATGATTTATCATTAAGATGCTTCAAATGACCTTCCTACTAAACTAAGAAATAGAAATACTTCAGCCTAGGATGTAGATGGGACACTACATATCAAACAAACACTTAGGGTGACATTTTATTTGTTTATTTGAATAAGAAATGAAGAGGCAATTAATGTTTCCCCAGCCTGCGGTATTACGGTGTGATCCTAATTCAGACTCCAGATGTGAGCAGTGATACTGAATTTCTGCTGGAAATGAGCTGTAAGAATCTCTGTAGCATCAGAGATTCCACTTATTTAACCAAATTTTCTGAGTCCTAAAAAAGGAAGTATATTTTCATTTGACCAAGAAATATTTTTGTCTTCAAAATGAAATAGACCCTGTCTATTGTTCACATCTGTTTGTTTGTTTTACCTCCTCTTTTAATTCTGAGATCATGTCTGTTTTTTATCACCATTCACACAGCCATTCTGGAGGGGTCTGTTTTGACAAAACATACTTACCTTTAACCATCATGGCTTGGTGGATGGCCGCAACATCTGCAGACGGATTGAAGGAAGGATAGGGGCTCACTGCCGACCCAGGACCACCTTTGGATGACTTCACAGTATTAAGGTACTGCTGCTCTTCATTTACAATGAACCAGGCCTGCTTGAGGAATTCTGATACCATTGCCATTTTTAAAGAAGTGTCTGTGTTTCAATCCTCTTCCAGAGAACTAAACAGAGATTCTGCTCTGAGGGCTTCTCACTACTTGTTCTTTAGAACTTACTTTATCCAGAATCTAGACACAAAAAGCTTCCACCCAACAGAGTTGTGTTCCAGAATGTTAATTAAGTGGTCATCCTCTTTTAAAAAGTATTTGCGATAGTTTCTTTCTTATAGGGGTGGTGTGACTTATCAGGTGTCCACTGCTGATAGGGAGTGTTACAGAAAGTCAGTCTAAGTCATATCTGTGCCTCAGCTCAGATCTCTGTTTTTATGTCTCTCTTTGTCTCTCCCTTGAGAAGGAAAGCCTTGAAAGCAGATATGATAACCCCTTTACTCCTGTGCATTGTGTGCGGGGCTGTCTTGTACAATAAATATGCTCCCATGAAATTACGTGGTGTTTTCAAAATTAAAAAGATGCATTTTATTGGTATCCATGCTACAGAAATGAAATTCAAAATATAGACTTTTAAATATTGTGAAATATCTTCAGAATCTCTATTTCTATGCCATTTTCATGTCAATGAGTATAGTGTGGCATCTTTAGGAAGGAGCACTGGAGATGAAGTAGTAAATTTAGCTTGGAACATCTTTGCCGTAGCATCTGAAAACTGATGACGGTATTGCCCTACTTTAGTATTCCCAACAAGTTCTTCAAAAAGTGAAAGCTATAGAATTCATAAAATAAGCCAGACTGAGACAGATATAGCAGATATAGTGCTTAATTACTTTATTTGTAAAATAGTAATATTAGTCATTGATGTGTACAAATAATATGCTAAATATACACAGAATAAATATAAGTGAAGTTCTAGGGGCTTTAGGTATTTAATTTAGGCAAATACTTAGTCCACAGGACAAATATCAACTTTTTCTTTTCATGCTATGTAAATCCTCTAAATTTAGAAAACTCTAGGCATTTCAATTTTCCTAAATTTGAATCTTACATTGTCACTAAATTTATTACTGAAGTCAGGCATGCAAACACTTACCCACAATACATCAGCTGCCCTAACGGAGGTGCAAGATACACAGAAGCAGCAGATGCCCCAACTGAATTGAGACTCAGTATAGAATGAGTTGGATTTTGTTGCGCTTATTCCCAACAAAGTATCCCAAGGAAGAGTTTTCCAGGTGGAGCTCTGCGTCAAAGGTCCCATCCAAGGAGTGAGGAAAAACACAAGGCTGCAATATGGCTCTTGGGCCATGTCTGAAGGCATCTTCCCTGGAGCAGAGCTGATTCAGAAAAGAAAAATAGAGGTCCCTTTTTCTAATTCATTTGTTCACATCAAATCCATGGTAATCCATCTGCCTAGAATGGGGATTTTAACGATAAATGTACAAAAGGCAACTTAAGTGGTATCAAAAGACAAGTTAAACTCAGTGCCAAAGCGTTTAGAATCAGGGAGGCAGCAGAGTCTGTGATATTCTGCGTCAGGAAGAAGTGGTGAGGAAGGCAAGCGTAGTGAATGATTCTAAGTGCATCAGCAAAGTTACGGAGTATCGGAACATTAAAATACCCATTGCAAGAGTGTTATTCCTGATGAATCTAATTAGTAGAGTCATGTACAGTGGAGTGGTGAGGGGTATACCTGGTTGCAGCAGATATGTAGCGGTAGCAGTAAGATAAAAGAATGTGGTAAATATCAGACCAAGCTGCACGTGGTGGGTTTGATGAAAATTTGTCTCACACATGTGGACCAACCACGCAGTTCAATGTCTATAAAATTTCTAGCTCCACCAAAGCTTCCTTGTGTCTCCTCCCCTTCAAAACCTCCCATCCCAAGAACACACCCACCATACTGCCTTCTAGCTGGTCTTTATCCTCCTACCAGTGAGATCACATGGAACATCATTTTGTATGTAGTTTCTGTGTCTCAAACATTGGCTGCAAAATTCATCCATGTGGTTGCATGTAGGTACCATTTGTTCCTTTGCATTAAATTTTATGACCACATTCAAAATTTTTAGCCACAATTTTTGGTCACTATTAATAAATAATTCTTAGCCATTGCACTTAAGTACCAGTTCTTTACTAGTACAATGAATGGATGCTATCAACATTCATGTGGCTGTCTTTTGGGATTTATGTACCCATTTCTCTTGGGTACGCATCTAAGAATGAAATTTTAGATCATAATACGGGCATATATTTAGATTTACTGAAGAAATGTCCAAGTTTTCCAAAGTAAAACGCACTCATGCGTACTTCCACTATCAATGTACGAGGATCGTTCTGTATTTTCATTAACATTTGCGTTTTCCATCTCTTTCATCTTAGCCAGGTTAGAAGTAGCTCTATTCATTGTGATTTCACTCCGTTTTCATATATATCTCTTTGACAAAGAAGCATATTACTGTTCATTGGTAAATTGCACATTCAAATCTTTTGACCGTTTTTCTATTTGGTTTTATATCCTTTTATTATTGATTTCTTGGTGTTCCGCATATGTCCAGTATTCCATTTTCAATGTTAATAAATTATTTTCTATAAATTTTTCCAAATCAGTCTTAAATTTTTTTCAAAGACCCAAGTTGTGTATTTGTTTATCTTTCGTATTGTGTATGTTCTGTATTAGTGATTTCTGTCCCTATTTATATTGGTTTCTTCCTTCAATATTTTTTGTGTTGAACTTGAGATTTTTTTAAATATGTGATGATCATAAAGTTCTAAATCTAAATTTCATAGCCACTAGGCACATACAAAGGATGACTAGAAAGTAACCAACCATGTAATATGAAAAATAAACATACAGGGCTGGATACTTTCTGGACATTTCACATTTATCGTCAAGCACTTGAAATGCTATTAATGTAACTGAGGAACTTGTATTGAAATTAAATTGAAATGAACAAATACAATTTAAAATCCACTTGTAGATCTGCACCAACATCATTTCAAGCATTCAGTTGCCACTTGTGGCTGCCAGGGCAGCTCTAGACTCTCAATACAGAAATTTAGAGGAGTGATTTTCTAATATATTTATGCAAAGTTATTAGTTTCCCTTTAAGAATGTTTGCACTGTGTTAGTTTCTCCAAACTATCTTCAATTTCTTTTTACCATGTTATAGCTTTTTTTGGTTTGTTATTTGAAGTATACCATTCAACAGTCCAATGCTGGACCATTTATCAAGTTATTTTTTATTATAGACTTCAGGTTAATTCTATTGAAATTAGAGAACATCCCTTGGATAAGTTTATTCTTTTTGCAGTGTTTGGATAATTTATGATTCAGTACATGGTCTACTTTGGTGAATGATGCATGTACACTTAAAAAGTATTGGTGTGTGGAGAGACAGACAATGATGGTGTGCGGGCTTTCTCGCCCACAGCCTTGGGTGTGGGATGAGATAAAGTTATCTAGGTCTTCTCCCTCATGACCCTGCTGGAAGGAGCCTTGTGTTCCCAGATAGCCATAACTGTACAGTGATACTATGTTCATGTAGCTTCTGCTTAGCATGTTGCCATTTTTGTTCCCCTGGGTATAAAGGTGTACAGGACCCTTCCCTTCGTGCAGATTGTGAATAATCATAAAGTTTCCATGTAGCCCAGCTCCCCAGCTCCAGATACTGGATAAAGGCCAGCCTCCCATGTAACTTAGCTCATCAGCTGCCATAAGCTGAATAAACACATTACACCTGCCATCTACTCCACGGTGCTCTGGTCTGTCAAATTAGAACACTGCCATGATGGTATGCCAGCACTGGTGGAAACAGTATTCAATAAATAACCATAAGTTCAAACGGGGTAGCTGTGTTGTTCAAATCACTGTTAAGCTTGCTAATTTTTGAATGGGGGAAGTTCTTTCACAATTACTCAGAGTGGCATGTTTAAATCTCTAATAGGATTATAAATTTGTCAAATTCTCCTTTTGGCTTCATACAATTCTGCTTCTTAAATTATGTCACTGTACTGAGTGTGTGCAAATGTAAGATTACTATACCTTTCTGCTGAATTGAACTTTTTTCTTTATCAAATATCTCTCTTTATATCTTGCAATAATTTTGCCTAGTAGTCCAGTTTTTCTGCACTTAATATAGCTGCCCTAGCTTTCTTCCCTCAGTGCTTTGGTGGTTAATACATTTCTTAAAGATTAACTTCCCCCTAAATTTAATATATGTGTCTTATCAAAAGCATATGTAAAAATAGTCTTTTATCTGACAATCTTACTTAACTATGTGTTCAATTTATATTTCATGTAATACTAATAAAATTATTTTATTATTATTTTATTTATAAGTTATTTTATTTATAAATTACTAATAAAATTATTTTAAAACATTTTTGTTTGTTTTCCATTGCTCCCACCTTTAGTTTGTCCCATCATTTATTTTTATTAATTTTGTATGTTTTATATATTTGTATTTCATATTTTTCATTATTAGTTGGTTTGTTATAAACTTATTTAATATTCTCTTGCGATAATTGAGGACTCACAGGATGAATGCCTAGCATGCATCAACACTTCATTCCTTTTTATTGCTAAATAATATTCCATTGCATAGATATACTCTATTTTATCTATTCATTGATCGACTGACATTTGATTTGTTTGCACTTTTTCTTTACCTTAAAGAACATATCCATTAGGGATGGAAATTTAAGTTGGCAGTGCTTTCTTTTTTTTTTTTTTTAGGACTCTAGATATGCTATTTAACTCTCTATTTCCTTGCATTGTTTCTTCTGGGAAACCATCACTATTAGTGTTGTGTCAATGGCACTTGGGCAAACAAAGAACCTTTAGAATAGCAGATGTTTTCAGGCTATAAATCTGACAAAGGATTAATAATTAGAATCTCCAGAGAATTCAAATTAATCAATAAGAAAGAGCAAACAATCCCATTTATAAGTAGGCAAGAGACTTGAATAGAAATTTCTCTAAAGATGAGAATCAGCCAAGAAACACACGAAAAAAATCCCCATCACCCCTAATCATCAGAGAAATGAAAATCAAAATGACTCTGAGATATCACCTAACCTCAGTGAGAATAGCCCATATCCCAAATCTCCAAAGCTCAAATGCTGGTGTGAATGTGGAGAGAAGGGAACACATTTATACCACTGGTGGGACTGCAAACTAATACAGCTTCAATGGAAAAAAAAAAAAAAAACAGATAGTCCTCAAAGAGCTAAAAGTAGACCTCCCTTTTGATCCCACAATCCCATTTAGTATCTACCCAGAAGGAAAAAGAATACAATTTATCACAAGGACATTTCCACTAGAATATTTATGCAGCTCAATGCACAATTGCCAAGTCGTGGAAGCAACCCAAGTGCCTATCAACCCATGAATGAATTAATAAACTGTGGTATATGTATACCATGGAATACTATTCAGCCATTAAAAAGATGAAAATTTCATGATGTATTTGATGATGTATTTACTTGGATGGGGTTGAAGCACATTCTTCTTAAAAGTATCACAAAAATGGAAAAGCAAGTATCCAATGTACTCTGTACTAATATGAAACCAATAGAAAAAAAAAAAAACTACATGCCCATAGGAGAGAAAAACACTAGTGTATTCGAGGGAGGGACAGGGGGGAAGGGAAGGGGTGAGAGGGATTGGTAAGCGCTCACATAATGTGCACACAGGGTACATACCGCACTGCATGGATGAAGGACCCAACTGTAACTTGAACTTTACCTTAGAAACACAAACAATGTAACCTAATCATTTGTACTATCATATTAATATGAAATAAAAATAAAATAAAATAAAATAAATGATAGTTATAATCCTAAAAATATGTCTTACCTAGAGAACTTTTGTACAATAATAATTCACTGTAATCATTTCATCTTGTGAGGAGAATAAGAAGCCTTCAGGGAGGTAATGATATTTGACATGATTGCTGAAAATTTTGCTGGTCATAGAAATTATTACAGGGCAACTTAAGAATTAAATATTGTTACGTTCAGTGAATGAGGATGAGAAACGGGTAGAATATTTAAGAATTTCTAATATTTTTAGGAATTTCTCCATGGCCTATAGTCCTGTTCCTGAAGTGTGTGTATGGGTCATTATACCTCTGTCCAGTGCCCATGTGACATCACATTTTCTGTTTCCCTTGACGTCATGTTCTAGCAAAGCAAACCAGGCCAAGGGGGCTGTAAGACCCGGGTCCTTCTGGAAAACATTCATTTGGTCACCTGAAGCTGCAGTGCAGCTGTAAATAAATATTGTTCATTAAACTAAACTTCAAAGTCACTTTTTCTCACAATATCACTCGATAAGCGTACAGGGGGGAAATTATCTGTACCATCCAGATAAACATACTATTTCCTTTTCTGCTGAAGAAACAGTGATTTAAGTTTGAAACCATAAAAACGTTCAGTTATAATAAAAGGCCACTTTCAACTTCGCCATTTAGACGCCCGCTTATTGTTCCTAACTCTTATAATTGGAACCTTATTATATTACCCTGCTGCACAGCGTGATTTCCTGTTATTTGTCTAATGTTTTTTAAAAAACAGTAATTTAATAACTATAGTGATACTCGTCCGCAGCTTCTAACAAATGTGCTCGTTCATGAGGCCGTTCTGCACCACACTGGGGTAGTCCGTGGATGTCCCAGGCTTGCCGGTGGGTGACTTTGGAAACAACGCAAAGCAGAAGAACGACCCCAAGACCCTGTGATGTTACTTGTAAAAAGAAAGAAACTTTAACTTTTAGGGTATTACGGTTTTATTTCTCTTGAAAGCACTTTCAGTTTATATTCGCTCCTAAGAAACCCGATTTTATTCCTCTCCCACAGACAAGTCAGCCCTGTGTATTTCAGTTCCAGGGAAACGTTGTTAAGTTTTATCGTCCGCTCTGCACACACATATCCTAGCGCTGTATTTTCGAACCAAAAACGAACACAAACCTCAAAAACACAAATAATTTATTTAATGTTTTATTTTTGCATCGTTAAAAATATAGATGAAAGATGATTTTTGAAGAAAAGTTTGAAGTATGTACTTTCCTTAATCAGATTTTGAAATGAAACTAAGTGAAAATAGATGTGTAACTTATCTAGCAGGGAAGGGGGAAGGAGAACAGACACAGAATATACCACTGTACACATACCCTGCCTTTAATTATATGTACTCCTAAGGAGAGCTATTTAGGTTCATAAAATGAGATAATATATCCATATTTTTAAGCTGCCCCTTATTATTCGGGAAAGCAAAAGGGGTCAGACTTAGGGAATGCTTTGTTTACCTCCCAAATGTCTTGAGTAAGCATCTTAATTGAGACACTTTGTTTGACCTCAAGACTTCACTTATGCCCAAGTCCTTCATCTTTTAATTATTGCACTTATTTTTCCTTATATTATTACAGAAAAAAAATGCAATCTGTTGTCAAAAATGAGAACAAAATGCCTTGGTGTGATATTCAAAATATATATAGACATTAGAGGAAAGAGATTGTTAGGCCAGCTACACTATGCCGGGATAGTAGGAATGGATCTTCTTGAAGAAAACCAAACACGAATCCTTCAGTTATAGTTTTGGAATATTTTATGTTTACAATTAAATGCAGCTTGTGATCCAAAGTAGCCCTTATCCATTATTATTTGAGGCAGTAAATATGCTTGCATTTTTCCAAAGCAGAAGTCATGTCATACAATGCAGTTATTTTGAAAATTAAAACAAAAAAAATCAATAAAAACCTTATACAAATGGATTTGTTTATCCTAAACCCAAAGTAACCTCATTTTTTTAAAACTCGGCTATAATTTCACTCTCAAAGAATTAGAATTCAGGCGTTTCTTCTCTTACAATTCTAGTTGGTTGAATCTCACTTTGAATGAGTTTCGTGAAAGAATTCATATTTAACCACTTGTTAGTATGTTTGGGGTTTGGGGGTTGTTTTTAAAGTTTGTATTTTGCGCTTATGGTTTTCCAGTTGTGGTCCATTTTATTTTGTGGATTTACACTATGACAGCTATAAGTTCAAATCCTCAAAGATATATTTTCTTGTTTTACAGTAGATGGCTGAACCTTTTTTTGTCTTGTTAATTTTTTAAAAATTCTATATGCAACTGATTTAAAGTTCCATTTTTCTATCACATGAACGTATGTAACTACAGAGAGAAGGAAGACTCAGTGCCATTCAGGGCTGTAAACAGAACAACACACAGATGGGTTGCCAACCACTCTTCCACCTCCTAATGAACACTTGTTCCACGCACACCTTTGAAGTGACTCCAGCATTAGTTAGAGTTGTGGTTTCTGTGGCCTTCACTTTCCAGGAGTGACCAGCAGCTGAACCAAAATCAATCTCTGTCAGGCTTGTAATTGAGCACTTCCCTAATTTATGAGACAGTTTTCCCATTAACAACAAAATCTTGAGAATTAAATAAAAACAGACCTTCACAAGCGCTGCTGCATAGGTGAATGTGGGATAAATGTTGATAAATGCGTGTGCAGGCCGTAAGCCTGACTTTGAAAAATTCCGTGTCAGAGTTTTAGGTCACGTTCTGACAACAATTAGGAACACTGAAATAAATAGTTGGCAATTCTTCTTTGTTATGACAGGGGATGCACAGCCATTTTTACAGGAAAAAAAAAAAAGCCCATTTTATGAATATGAAATGTGATGCCCGGCCGTGTGGCTGTGACTGAGAATCTGTAAGCACTGCCATTATGAACCAGAGCAGAAGCCTTTTGAAGATTTGAAAAGTTTCGTTAAGCTGTTTTCACCTCATTATTTGTAAAATTCCTGTGCCACTGCAATTCCATGCTTTGTACAGAACCCACAAAATGGTTAAAAATGTCCAGTTAAAGTTTATTTTTAATATGAAATATCTAACCATAATATTTTGTAAAACGTTCTGGTAAAATCTAAATGACTCCAGAGTGTTGGCTGAAATTCTAAGTCTTTAGAGTTCCTTCTAACGAAACTTAGTTTATAAACTTCATATCCCCCTGTTGAAAGAATAATCAGGAGTTGACTTTTTATTTTTAAATTCTGTGGATCTGTACTTCACATTGATCTAAAACCTAGAATCTGGAACAGGAAGGGGTGATATTCCATTGGTTGGACTGAATCTCTATGAATATAAAACTAGAGGTCTATTTGGTAAGAAATGTGAACAAGTCCTGTCAGAAGCTACTAATGAATTACTTGAATTGAGTTTGTGAAATCACTTAAAACCCATCTCCTGTTCAGTTTTTGCATGTGTCAGTGGAGCTTGGATTTCTCCGAAGAAAAGCAAATCAAAGATAACCAAAATAAAACAAAAAGAAAAAAAAATATGTACCAAGGTGGCGCCTGTGGCTCAAAGGAATTGGGCACCGATCCCGTATGCCAGAGGTGGTGAGTTCAAACTCAGACCCGGCCAAAAACTGCAAAAAACCCCAAAAGCAGGTTTTTAAAAAAGATTTAAGAAAAGAGTTAAATTGTTGAAAATTCTGGAAATTGAAATACAATGGACATAATCTATAAAATTAGACCTAATATTTAGACTCAAAATATTTCTACTTATACCAATACACACACAATTGTACTAATTCAGATGCTCTGAGCTATGGTGAAAAATAAACACACACATACACACACACACCTTTCCAAATTAACAGAACTTTATTTTTCCCTTCATCTAACTGTCCAAATGATGGTCCTTGGGCTGTGAGAGTACAAACTTACAAAGCCTGGCTTTTCTCCACTTGATAATTCAGGACCTTCAAGCACCATTTCCATTGTGTAGTTTCACCACCCACGAGGACCGTGTTATCCAGCCTACAGAAGGTCAAAGGCAGCATGAACGTGAATTCATATCTAATAAACCATCACCTGGAACTGGTACCTATTCATTTGTCACAGATTCTGTTGACTAAATGACAGTCACATGGCTATAACCAACCACACCCCAGCTGTGCTGTTTACTAGGAAAAGGGGACACAGAGTTGATCTGTGACACTTTTATAATGCACAAAAATAATAATTTCGATATCAGACTTGTCTACTCTGAAATACACTATTTAGCAACCCTCTATAACTGGAATACAAGTCAGGACATGTAAAATATACATGGTAAGGTACGTGAATTACAATACTTGCATTTCACACTCTACAGAGCTATTAAAACAACTACTGAGCCTTGATAAATTTTTGCTTCTTATGTAGTCTTAATGTTTGTTGCTTGGTTTCTGAGTCTACCATAAATTAAAAAAAATATGTAATGATGACTATAGAATACGTACATTTTAATTATTAAATTAGTTATTTCTCTATTAAAAAATTATTATGTAACATGAAATAGTAAATATCAAAATTGATGGAGTTGAATATCAAGACGGTAGATCGTGTAGTCTCAATTATACACATGCAGGAGGCCTTTCTAGTTAATTCTATGCTGTTTTCACATTGCTCACAACTTATGCTGTCATCTAAACCAATCTTGTTAATAAAATGGAATCAAAACTGTAAAAAATATTTAAGTTTAAAAAATAGATGTTGCAGGCTGCGCCTTTGGCTCAAAGGAGTAAGGCGCTGGCCCCATATGCTGGAGGGGGCGGGTTGAAACCCAGCTGGGGAATAAACTGAAAATAAACAAATAAATAAAAAATAGATGTTGCCACATATGCAAGTATGCTAAAAACAGCTTCCTATGTAAGTAACATCATAAGACAGGTAAATGAATACATAGAAAGAACATTGTTCAATTAATAAATTATGATAACTTAAAACGATTGAATACATAGTCAGACTTTCTACTCATCCCTGAAAACATAATTCATTCCAGTATCACATCGTTGGTGATGCCTTCCTTGGCTCTCTCTGTCAGACTCATCACTATCTCCTTTGGGCTTTAGAATAATCAAAATTTTTCAATTGCCTGTATTATGGTACTAATAACATTACTTTTCTTTTCTAAACTGTAAGATTTTGTAAACTGGCAATGTTTTCTTAAAATTTTTAAATCTTTCTCCACTCTCTGTGTTTAGCACAATGTTTGCCATAAAAAAATAGGTGAAATGGATAAATCAAGCCATATTCCCAAAATGCCCAATATTGTCCAATATTACAGCAGGGAAAAATACAGTAAATGCTATCCCAAATTACTCTACTGAAAGCCTTAAAACTTGTTTATTATTTTTTTTATAATGGAAGAGAACCAGTTTATATATTCCAGTTTAAGACAGATTTCAACCCTTTTTTCATTAGAGAAAGAAATTTTTAGTTCAAAAAGCTTATCTATGTGTATATGTTATATTAAATATTTATTTACAATGTAATATACATTGAGTATACACATTAAAATGACATGCATGCACATTACCAATTTATTTCATCGCTATTAAATATAAAAATTGAAATGATTCTAGTGCTGGTGTGGCCATCATATAAATTTCACTTTACTGTAGCTTAACCAGAGTTTGTATGGCAAAAATACTGGCATGGAAAATTTTAAAACACCACGAGTTACTCCACAAATTTTACTTGGCATCTTTAGCACCATTTTCTATCATTTCTAAGACCAATCACATAAAAACACATATAATCAAACAGAGAAGTTTCAAAATGTTCTAGAATCCAATACAAAGATCCTAAGACACACCATTTCAGCAAAATGTCTTCTATAGGTCACTACCGCTTAACACCTCCAGTGTGTAATCTATACGTTGAGTGAGTCATCTATAACCAGGTCACTTAAAAAATTCACAATTAACCGTGCTTGTTTTGAGAGAGGATGGTTTCATATTTTCCAAATTTGAAAAATTTCAAATTTACAAACCAAATTTCTATCCAACAATTGGTCAAAATCTTGAATATATCCTAAATTTTTCTAAGTGAACAAAATCATCCTACATAAGCTGAATTTCTTTCTTTACATATTAGAAAAGAGCTTTCTATTATTAATATTTTAGTTTAAGATCATCTTGGTGTTAATTTTGCTTAATTTGATTTCAAGAACTATTGTTTCTGTCAAATTTCCATTCATTCAGTGGACCAATACTTTTTTTAGTCTTCTGAAGCTGGGAGTCATCACGACTTTTGTAGATGAAAACAAGGTAATGTATACTGTTCCAAAAGTGCTTGGGGTATGTATGAAATTAGTTACTAAGTCCAAGATCCCATAAGAGTAGAAAATATCATTTGTTTTCCTGAAAAATGTCAAAAGTGTGGCAAGGACAGAAACTTGAGTTTTATTAATTTTAAGGGCAGAAATATGTGGATCTTGGATGACACGAATCCAGGGTTTTTTAAAATTATTATTTAAATTAAAACTGCTCAGGTATAACTCCCTGAATAATGGGGTTTGTATAATGGAAATAGAAACTGACCCTCAGCCATAGTGGCACTACCGGATGCCGTTATAATAAGCTCCCCTAAATGCCATGGTGTAAATGTATTAGCTGTACTAAGAGACCCACTCCTGGTATAATTATGTTAGAAACCAATAAGACAGCTCAGAAATCAATATGCTAAGACAGATAGAGTAAGGACCATGGCCAGCCCACTGGGAATAGATTAGTCTGGCAGGTCCCTAGCTGAGCCATGAAGAAGGGGATATCTTAGCTGTTGCAGAAAGCCATTAATTGTAAATTTTCCTGAACAAGGAACTTGAAGGGAAAGCTTAGACAGCGTTGTTCATACAACTCAATGAAAACTGCAACTCTCATTGATCAAGAGTTAAGCTTTTTATTTTTATTTTAAAATCCAATGGTACAAAAACCTAAATGTTCAGAGAGACAGTTGAAGCTTTTCGCATAGTACAACAGAAATTCTTCTTTGGTTATTAAATTGTTTCAATAATTTTAAAACTTCTAGATCAATAAAATCATAACTGGGTCCTGCAAACTGACGAGTTTACTGGTGTGAGATCAATTATCTAATCGATTAATAGGTCATAAAATGTGGTAAGAGAAGGAATATATTCTCCGGTCTTTTCTCCAAGTTACCAAACACCTCACTATTAGTATTGCCAGGTTTAATAATAACAAAAATCATGATAAGGAGGAATAGCTTCTGCTACTTATTTTAACGGTTTGTCATTGAGTTTCTTTAAATTGTTAGCTTAAACCAAGAGATTTGCTTAATAGACAAGAATAAGTGTATTTGGCTGTTTTGCTAAGAAAGAAAAAGGCACAGGAAGGGAAGAAAAGGGAAGGAAAGGAAGGGAGGGAGGGAGGGAGGGAAGAAACAAAGAAAGGAAGGAAGGAAGAAAGGAAGGAAGGAAAAAAAAGAAATGAGAGGGAAACAAAGGCCAACCTTTTGTGGTTACAGTTTGGCACATCTGCTCATGCCCAATCAAGCTTTCAAACACAGAGTAGTAAACAAAAGCAGCCATCAGGCAAGGACAAAGTCAGAGACGTAAGTGGTTTGAATGAGTGTGCAATTTCTGCCCATATGACCATCCTGACACAATTGCTCTAATTTTCTTCCCAGAAATGACTGATAAAAGATTTAGGTAATTGCTATGGAGACAGACTTCCTTCCATCACTAGGTATCTTGAATAATACAGCCTCAGGGTCATAAGATGGAGTGTCAGTTTCTGCAGAGTCCTAAATTAATACTTGTCCCTGCTTTGGCTACACTTCCTGTACATCTAATGAAGTGAATGTAATTTATTTTGACAATGTATTGAAAATCACTTGATCAAATGACTATTCCGTAATGAACACAAAAGGCAATATAAGCTTAGAAACTATAAACTACAAATAACATAAATACACATCAATTTCTCGCAGCACTTTTTTTTTCTAAAAATCATGTATGTGGTCAGAATAAGAAGCAAAATAGTTTTTAAAGGCATATAATTCATGCAAATGTAAAAAAATTTTTTTTGTTGTTCTTATGCCTGAGATTGACCTATCTTCATTCAGCATGTGACCTTGTCCTCTCTAATCAAGCTTAATTTGTCTGGTTGATCTTTACATGTCTAAGTATTAAACAACATACAGGGAGTAGGGGGGGAGAAAGAGAGAGCCATCAACAAGCTAATGCTTTGAAGGAAATTCTGGAAATATTATAGATATTAGCCTTGCCAGAAATTTTACCTTCACTCGTAACAGTCAATTTATAAGGGAATCTTAAACACACCGGCTAAATCTTCACCGTATCAGACAGACTATGCTTCTGTAGTCTCTAGAATGTTATGACATTTTCAATAGTTGATGAAATCAGCTATGTGCTAATGAAAACTCTATATTGACATCATAAAGGATTAGAAGATGACATAATTTGTCCAAAGATACACATGCAAGACTAATTCAAACATCAAGTTTTATTTTTTTGGTTTTTCGTTTGTTTGCTTGTTTGTTTTGAATAAACAAGAAATTTATCTTAGGTCTTATGGTAAGGCTTTCATGTTTTCTTCAGTGGAAACCAAGACTTTAGATTTGAAACTATTAGAATACTTGAATTTCACATATATCCAATTGTACCAGAGGCATTTGCCTAATTTTCTTTCTTTAGAGAATAAGCAGAACATCTTGAAAGCCAACGGAGTTAATATAATTGAAATATTTAGTTGACACTCAAAGGAAATGTGCATGGCACCATCTTGGCAATAAGGCCAGAGCAAGTGTCTGTACAGTGGCACTGTGAAAGCACAATGTAGTGTTTAAACACAGCCAGGCAGAAGCCAGCGGATAATGCTCAGTAATGGGTTAATCAATACTTATTATGGTTTTATTGGTTCACTAAAGAGAGAACAGAACCTAGTGAGCACAGAGTCGAAAAAATCACTGCATCTGATCTAGATAACATCTACTCTCCCTAAGGGATTTCCCTATTCAAGAATCCAATTTACCATGCCTGATTGACAAGGATTGGATCCTAGGGAATCACATAACTCTTTTTAGGACCCAATAAAATCCTAATGGATTTGTCTGACTGGCCAGGAGACTTCTAGTTTGACTAAACTGAGGTGGTTTGTTGCAATTAGCCTTATTCCACTTGCAGTGGAAAAACTAGGCTATTAAGAGTCATCTCCTCTTTATAAATGCAGGACTCATGCTGAGATGTGGCCGCTGGAAGGAGGTCCAGTCCTGTATAAAAGAAGACACTTGTGATACATTGTAAACACTTGAAAGCTTCTGAGAAATTGTAATCAAAATGGAATTCAAATGAAAAAGGTAAAAAGTCCAACTGAATTGCACCCATAAAATCTATTTATTGGTCAGCTAGCCTTTTACAATTTATTTCTCATTCAGGTAACTGTAACAGAAAGGAAAGTCTCTTTTTGAAGGAACCTTTGAAATATATACCTTTGGCTATCTGAGCTTCCCCCTTAATAGCTGAAGTTTGAAAAAAAAAAATCACTCTGTAACAAGGGCAACAATTGCTCTTGTATATATAGATGTCCCTGTTCGCACTCTCTTTTTTCTGGAGATAATCTTTTTACTAAACAGCTAACTTGTACATGCACACTGGTTTTTGATCATGGCATACAGTCTTGGTGGCTGTTAAGAAGTCAGAAAATTGTGTGTGATGATTTGAAGTCAGGGCCGAAATGTAACCGAAGTAGAACTTTTAAATAATATAAATTGTATTTTGAAGCAAACATTCCTTTAATATAAAAATCACTGGTGCAACCCATTCCCTCTAGAATAGTATCTGCTCTTTCAAGAGTCATAAATGACACTTCTAATGTGTTTAGATTGAATGGACTTCTTAGTCGAAAAGACATTCACTTAATGTCTTTGAATAGACAGCATGATTTACTCTTTTCTGCTTAGACTTGGAGGGGTCTCAGTGATATTCGGAGAACTCACATGAGCCTACATTACCAGTACCCAAGACTATGATTTCCAACTCTCAAACCTCCATCTAAAAGGCAATACGAATTGAATGCAAAAATATGTTTTCAATAAGAGATATGTGACTATGATAATAAATGTTTAAAATATAAAATGGACACAGGAACTTTAAGTTTAAACCTATAAAATTATTGAGATGTAGAATATTTTCATATTTAATTCTACACAATAAACTTTTTAATAATTACATTCTAGTTCAGTGCCTGTTAAGAAGACAAAAGCATCACAAGAATGGAGAAACGGTGGGGGATTCTGGGAAGATGGCTGACTGGTAGCAACCCTGGTCAGAGGCTCCTGAGGAAAGAAAGAAAAACTGGTTGGAATAAGACTATAGGAAGCCAAAGACGGGGAGCTGAGCCCAGAAGGAAGTTCGGCAAGCTGTAAATCCAAGGAAGATCATTTAAGAACACAAAATACAGGTACAAAGCGGGCCCCAGAACTGCTTGCTAGCAGGTGGCCGCAGAGAAGACCCCTGTGCCGGGAAGGCACAGAACGACTTGGCAGAGCCTTCCACACCCCCACGGGTGACAGCGGACGAGTCCCCCATTCTGGGAGGACCCAGAACTGCTTGCTAGAGCTGTGCACCCCACGGGTGACAGAGGAGACCCCTGCTCCAGGGCTCTGGGCAGGTTCAAAACTGCTTGCTAGAGCCACAAGTCTCCTAAGGGCGGCGGGTGGCCAGAGAGGAGTTCCCCTGCTCTAGGAAGCCACAGAAGTACTTGCTAGAGCCTTGCACACCCCTGTGGGTGGCGGCAGATGAGTCCCCCACTCTGGGAGGACTCAGAACTGCCTGCCAGAGCCGCTTACCCCACAGGTGGCAGAGGAGACCCTAGATCCAGGGCTCTGGGTGGGTCAAGAACCGCTTGCTAGAGCCGCAAGTCTCCTGTGGGCAGCGGGTGGCCAGAGAAGAGCTCCTCTGCTCTGGGCAGCCACAGAAGTACATGCTAGAGCCTTGCGCACCCCCGCGAGTAGCGGTGGATGAGTCTCCCACTCTAGGAGGACCCAGAACTGCTTGCTAGAACTGCGCGCGCCATGGGCGGCAGATTAGATCCCTGCTCCAGGGTTCTGGGCGGGCACAAAACTGCATGCTAGAGCCGCACACCTCCTACAGGTGGCAGGTGGCCACAGAGTACTTCCTCTGCTACGGGTAACCACAGAACCAGCGGCTAGAGCCTTGCGCACCCCTGCGGGTAGCAGCAGATGAGTCCCCAATTCTGGGAGGGCCCAAAACTGCTTGCTAGAGCCACATGCCCCACCGGCAGCAGAGTATATCCCTGCTCCAGGGCTCTGGGCAGGCTAAGAACTGCTTGCTAGAGCCACACACCTCCTGCGTGCAGCGCCTGGCCACAGAGGACTTCCCCTGATATGGGCAAGCATAGAACCACTTGGTAGAACCTTGCACACCCCTGCGGGTGGCAGCAGACAAGTCTCCCACTCTGGGAGGGGCCAAAACTGCTTGCTAGAGCAGTGCACCCTACAGACAGCAGAGTAGATCCCTACTCCAGGGCTCTGGGCGGGTGTAAAACTGCTTGCTAGAGCTACACACCTCCTGCGGGCTGTGGGTGGCTGTAGAGGACTTCCCTTGCTCTGGGCAGGCACAGAACTACTTGTTAGAGCCTTGCGCACCCCGTGGGCAGTGGGAGAGGAGTCCCTCACTCTGGGAGGACCCAGAATTGCTTGCTAGAGCAGCGCACCCCACGGGCGGCCGAGGAGATCTCTGCTCCAGGGCTTTGGGTGGGCTCAGAACTGCTATGCCATGGGTGTCCTGCGAGCAGTGGCGGAAGAGTCCTCCATTCCAGGCAGACCCCAAACAGCCTTCTAGAGACGCGCACACCCAATGGGGGCCCGCAGAGGAGTTCCCTGCTCCAGGCACCTGTGCTGGGTGGTCCCAGAACTGCTTGCTAGAGCCACGCATGCCCTACAGGAGGTGGTGGAGGAGTCTTCCGCTCTGGGAGGGACAAGAACTGTTTGTTAGAGCCATGTGCTTCCCACAGATGGAGGTGGAAGAGTGCCCCACTCCCGACTCCCATGCTGGGAGGGAATAGATCGTCTTGCTAGTGCCACATGCGCCCAACAGTACACTGTGAATGAGTCCTCCACTCCCCCCAGCTACTCTGGTGGGGCCAAACTAAGACTTATCAGGTCTCTCACGTACCCTACACTACTGCTGCCATTCCCCGACCCCCTGGCTGCTCCAGGGTTCTGAACTACAACTGATCCGCATACTACCAATCTCCTGGCCCCAGTTGCCCCAGTAGGCTGAACGAGGTCTAATCTGGCCATGCACACTCCCGTGTAGCTGCTGCTGTTCCACTGCACTCCAGTTTTCCCAGCACCAGAGAACTGGGAGTAGACAACAGACATGCTCTGTCTCTCTCTGGGCAACCAGAAGAAGCCACCAACTGAACAGTTCTGATAAGGCCTCCAAACAAGGTAAACTCAGAATGGGGCAGAATCAGTGGAAGAACTCTGGCAACTTGAATGACTAGAATAGATCAACTCTCCCAAGGAAAAATGGGGCAGACATAATTGAAGACCCCATCCACAAGCAAATGGCTGAAATGTCAGAAATCGAGTTCAGAACCTGGATAGCAAATAAGATTAACAGGATGTAAGAAAGGAAGGACGTAGAAGTTCAAGAAATTATTGAAAAGATTTCTCAAGAAATTATTCAAAATATTTCTCAAGAAATTATCCAAAAGATATCTCAAGAAATCATTCAAAAGATGTATCAAGAACTCAACAATTTCAAAGATAAAATGATCAAAGATTTTGAAACACTGAGACAAGAGGTTGCAGCCCTCAAGGATCTGAAAGATACAGTGGAATCTCTCCGTAACAGAGTGGAACATGCAGAAGAAAGGATCTCTGATTCTGAAGACAAAACTTTTGAAGAAGCCCAGGAATGCAAAGATCAAAAGAAGTGGAGAGTAAAAACAGATCTCACTCTCAGAGAACTCTTGGATAATTCGAAGAAAACTAATATTCGCCTTATAGGAATCCCTGAAGGTGATGAAGTTGCGTCACAAAACACTGAGGCTCTTCTTCATGAAATTATGAAAGAGAACTTTCCACACATGCCAAGAGATTCTGAATTTCAGATAGCAGATAGTTTCAGAACCCCAGAATGTCTCAACCCGAACAAGACATCCCCCAGACACCTCATAATTATCTTCACCAAAGTTAAGATGAAAGAGAAAATTCTGAAAGCAGTCAGATGTAAAAAAACCATTACCTACAAGGGGAAGAGTATTAGGATGACTGCAGATCTCTCAGCTGAAACCTTTCAGGCCAGAAGAGGATGGTCATTGACTTTTAATCTCCTAAAACAAAATAACTTTCAACCCAGGATCCTGTATCCAGCTAAACTGAGTTTTATCTATGATGGAGAAATTAAAAACTTTAACAAGATTCGCATGTTGAAGAAATTTGACATAACTAAACCAGCTCTCCAGGAAATTCTCAAACCTATCCTCCATAATGACCAGTCCAATCCTCAACCACAAAAGTAAACCTACCCAGAAACTTTTGATCAAATTCCAAATTCCACAATGGCAAAAGGATTAAAAATATCTACTAGACTTTCGAGCAACTCGATGTCCAAAATTTTACCAGGCTTATCAATAATTTCTATCAATGTAAATGGCTTAAATTGTCCTCTAAAGAGGCACAGATTGGCTGATTGGATACAGAAACTCAGACCAGACATCTGTTGTATACAAGAATCTCACCTTACCTTAAAAGACAAATATAGACTCAGGGTGAAGGGATGGTCATCTAT
>CAUYTI010074188.1:0-15808 GCA_963575145.1 Galago senegalensis
TGGGCACCTGTGGTCCCAGCTACTTGGGAGGTGGAGGCAAGAGACTCGCTTGAGCCCAGGAGTTGGAGGTTGCTGTGAACTGTAATGCCACAGCACTCTACCCAGGGGGACAGCTTGAGGCTCTGTCTCAAAAAAAAAAAATAAATTGTCGGTGGCAACCGTAGCTCAGGGGGTAGGGCACTGGCCACATACACTGAGGCTGGTGGGTTCATTCCCAGCCCGGACCAACTAAAACAACAATGACAACTACAACAAAAAAAAGCCAGGTGATGGGGAAGATGCCTGTAATGCCAGCTACTTGGAAGGCTGAGGCAAGAGAATTGTTTAAGGCCAAGCAAGACTTTGAGGTTGCTGTGAGCTGTGACATCGCAGCACTCTACCCAGGGTGACAGCTTGAAACTCTGTCTCAAAAAAAAAAATCTGTTTTACTGAATTTCTTTTTTACCAAGAAAAGTCATTTTAGTTTTAATTTTTTAAAATGATATTCTGTTATAATGTTAGGTACAAAATAACCCACAACCTGGACACTGTTTAGAGTGATAGATTCACATTCTTTACTACAAAGGCAGGATGAGTTTCTCCTACTGGTTTATCATTTTGACCTGTTAAACCCAAATGAAACAGTATGTGTGGGGTTTTTTTTAGTATTTATGGGAACATGGAAATATAATTTGAGCATAATTATATTTAATTTTAAAGGGATGTCTGAATCAGGAAAACGTATCCTTCTCTTGAGCTATTTCTAGGCATAGGCAATAAATACACACTATCTCTAGAAACTCAGATGGTGTGGATTTCCTAATGTGTGTATCAAGAGTATCTCTCTGAGAACCAGAGCAGGGAGCACTGTGGTTTATTACAGGTAAGCTCCACTTCCCTTTACTGATTTTGCTCTGTTTTGCTTTTTGATATGGTGAAGAATGATATTTGATTTGGCACATTTTTATGTATAGAAGAAGATATACACTGGAGATAGAATAAACTTTTTAAAAACATAAACCACCAATATTTTAGTTATGCTTCCAAAAGAGAAGACTTGGGACAGATAAATTTATCAGAAGAAAGCCAACATAGCCTCTAAATCCGTTTGTTTTGTGTGTCTTTCTAGCGGGTGATAGCAGCTTAGTCTAAACAGAAAGCTATACTGACAAGAAAACTCATGCACAGAGATGAATCTCAAATTTTCTGATAAGACTGTGTAGAGCTCGGAAGCTGTAAACAAGCCTTCAGACTGCAATTCACATTTTTATCATTTTTTCTTATTCAAACATGTGTATGTTTTATGCCCATTTCCCAAAAATAAGCCTCGGGAGGTGAAAAAGCTACGCTCGTTACAGCCTTCTTATAAGGAATTTGGTGCTCTGGGAGTTCTACTGAATGTCTACTTTTCTATTCATATAGAACGTGGTTTTCAGTGTTAGTGGTAAAATGTAATTTATTTATGAGCCTCTGTGGATACTTATATTTTCTCACAAGCATGAGAAAGGATGCATCTTCAGATCTTGCTCACCAGTGCCTTCCTTTGAAATGAGTGCTTTGGGTTTGGTTTGTTTTTAACAAATTGAAGGAAGGCTCGTGAAGCATTTGTTTATAAACAGGCAGTTGTGCAGTGTGGATTACCTGCACTGGTACATATCAGACTGAAGATGAGCTCTTCCCTAGATGAAGTTTCTTGACTGATGTGCTTATCAAATAGTTTGTTACATGGCAGAGTCCTTACAGTGTACCCCAAGGTCTTGAACCAAGACTGTTTGCGTCCTTCAGAGGAGACTCGGGTAGTCTCTGGAGGTGTCCGGAAGCACAGGGAGACAGGGACAGGGCATTGCAGTGTCCAATCTCAGCAACACTAATAATTGTCCTATTTTTTCATTCTTGCACAATTACAAAAATACTTTCCCCACCAATGATTAAATCAAACTGAGATTCTCAGTTTCAGCTTCTCTGAATATCACTCTTCACATCTTTTAAGGGAGACGGAGGGAGGTTGCCTGGCTACCTTGGGTGGTGTGAGGGACCTCAGTCAAGTGCCTAGATTTAAGTTCTATGCGTTAAATTCTCCACCTGGTCATGAAACTGTTACCTCTTGATTTTGAACCTTTCCAATATTCGATAGCACAACCTGGCTCACCCCCACAGAGATTTCTCTCCACAGGTACCAAAAAGTACTTTTAAAGTATTTATTCTCTTTTACTATTGCTATTTTCAGTCCTCACGTACTTCATTGTCTTTTAAAGCATTGTTGAAATCTTCCACCCCACTATTTTGCCCACATTAACTTGATGTTTCAGTCTTTATACTGTTTTAAATTCACTTTTTTGTTACTTTCATGAGTGTTCAAAGACAGAGCAAGGAGAACCATAATCACTGTTTCAGCTCTCCTGCCCCACGAGCTGTTATCAGTTTGTGAGTCACAGATATTTATGAGAAATTGATAAGTTCTTCCATCAGCTCCCAGAGAAATGTGTATACATGAGACATTCTGCATTACACTGGCGTAAAAGATAGCACTAGTGGCTGGACATATAGTACGATAATATGTGGCATGTTCCCACATATATTTAAGAATGTTAGGATTTTTTGAAAAAAATTATTAAAAATTGTGTCAGTTAAATTTTCTTTCAGAGGCATTTGTTAACTGCTGAACATATATGATCGGAAAGCTCAGTACATATCATATTTGCAACTTAGTACTGAGAGTACAGAGGCCGGCCCAGGGCTCAGGCTGCTTAAGACTTAAAAATAAAAGGAGAAAAAAAGATATCCAGCAAAGTATAACTTAGGGATAGGAGGCCATCTCATAACTAATGCACCATGTTGTTACTTAGCAGAGGAACCTGGGGTTTGGGGTAAGGGACGGTCAGCAGGGAGGGTGTCATAAGGAAGTAGTGCTTGATAATTTTTGGAAAATGTATCTATTTGGATACTGTATTGTCAGTGCACACATATGTAGAATTTCCACAACTTTCTAGTGAACTTCACCTTGTTTCAATATATGCTAACCTTCCTTGTTACCTCCAGTCCCTTTTTCTCTCCTTTTGGTGTTTCTTAAAGTGTATTTTGCCATTTCATCTTCCTCACTAACCACAAGTGTTACTACGTTTCAGTCTGTGTGTCCAATAATGTCACATACATTTACTCAGTCCTCAAAATAGTGTGTACCAGGAGAAAGATACTATTATTTTCTCTAGGTCAGAGAGGATGGACTGGGAAGCACCATTTTTAAGTAACAGGCTGAAGCAGGCATTACAATAATAAGCAGGACCCAGTTTGCACACTCAGCTCTGGAGCCCCTTCTTAGCTACATACTGATCTTAACACCCACACTATAAATTTTATCAACACTCATGCCACATCACTAAGATTGGTATAAAATATTGTAGCCATACTAGGTTTCCTTTCTTCACTTGTATTTGCCTTTCTTATATTTTAAATTCTTTTACATTAAATTTTTCTTGGTTCCTATGTTTAGATGTGCTTCTTAAAATAGTGTACTGCTCGATTAAAAAAAAAGAACTAGTAGTACAATCTGTCTTTTCAGTGTAATATTCATTCATTTTAACTACTGCTACACCTAGATAGACTTCTACATTTTATTTTTTCTCCATTTGATGGCCCTTTTTTCCTTTTTATCTCCTGTTTGATGAAATATTTTTTTCAAAATCTATTTACCCTCCCTTTGCTTTGAAATGCACATGCTATTCTTTACCATTTTGGAGATTACCCATACTCTCTGTGAGTACTTATTAAAGTTTAAAACAACTTAACATCTTGACCTTTCTCCTTAACAAAATTTTAATCATAATACCTAAAAGATAATTCTAATCACACTACTCTCCTCTATCTGACTTTTGTCCTGCTTTTCTGTTCTATCTCTTTTTTCTTTAATATTAGTCATTATCACTTTTATATTTTTAGTTTTTGTTTGTTTGTTTTTTGTTTTTGGCCAAGGACAGGTTTGAACCTCCCACCTCCAGTATATGGGGCCAGCACCCTATTCCCTTTGCGCCACAGGTGCCGCACTATAATTTTAGTTTTATGTAGTCCGTGTATTTGTAAATATTGTCACAATTGCTGATTTCTTCTCTTACTGTGTCTTCTTATATTTATTGCCAATTTCTGGACACTTTCTTTCTCTTTGATACATGTCTTTTGGTTTAGAAGGCTTTAAATGAGAATGTTGATTGGACATTGCTTCTATTTATACGTTTTAAATTTTAAAATATTTCAATTTTGACTACCTGAAAATGTCTTAATTTTACCCCCTTTCTTGTGTCATTCAGCTTAATATGCAACCATAGGTTACAAGTTTATTTTCCTGCAATCCTTTGAATACATTTTGCTAGTGGATTCTACCTTTTGTTTTTGCTTCTGTTGAGAAGAGTCCCGGCTGCTTTAGTATTATTCTTAGGAGCAAATTTCCTTTTGTATCTTGCTACTTTTATGTTCTTTGGTGATCTGCTATTATACCATGCTATGTCTAGTACTAAATTGCTTTTTAAAAAAATTTTAGTGAGAATTACTGTCCTCCCTGAATCTGAATTTTTAATCCATTCTAGAAAATCCTCAGATACGTCTTTTTGTTGCTTCTCCATCACTGTCTTTTTTCTTCTGAAATTCCAGTTAAATCTGTGTTAGAACTTGTTTTTGTTCTCCACATTTAAAAATTGATTTTACCATTTTTAATTACTTTTTGTTTCTAGATGACAGTCTTGGTGTTCAATCTATCTTTCAGTTCATAAATTCACTCTGTAGCTTTCTGTCAGCTCCTTCACATAACTAATGAGTTTTTAATTGCAATTCTATATTTTTCATTCCTGGAGGATATATTTGGTTTTCTATCAAAACTGACTTTGTCATTGTTAATATGATCTCACCCTTTTCTTTTATATTTGATTCTCCTTTTTGTTTCTTTAAATATTTCCTGAACATTTTACCATATTCTTTACCCTAAAATTTGCCTGAAATTCATGATGGCCAATTTTTCTCTGTGGTGTCTCTGCCGTGTCTTATTTGTTGTACTTACTTTCTTGGGTTTTGTGTTTTTGGATTGTAAGTGTAAGTTTTTCAGGGTTTTGGCTTCCAGAATTGGATAACTCCATAGTTTATCAAGGGAGGCTTTACCCTTTTGTTTTGAAAGATACCAACTCGGAATCACTTTTTCTATGTTAACGTCTTTTGACTCGGCTCTTACACTCTACAGTTCATGTGAATTTAAAAGTTATAATTTAGTTCAGCAAATTATGTGCTGTGGCTGATGCAATCTCAAGGAATTTTTCTTCTTTTTTTCCCCTCTCTACAGTCAAGGAAGAGAGAGACAAGTTTCCTTGTTATCCGTCTTTGCTGACTACTGAATTTTTCTCCACTGTCTGGTTCACTGAGATTTTAGCATTTTTAAGGTTTTGTAGTGGTGGTGGTTGTCAGATGTCCCTGTTCCTTGCAAAGGTCTACAATTTGATTTCTAATTCTGCTCAGCCTTTAAAATCTGAACTTCTGCATTACAAAGACCAGCAAATACTCTCTGACTATGAATAACTCAGCATCATCTAACACCCTCAATTTTAGCTTCCTCTTTTTCCTTGACACCTGAAAGTACAGTACCTCCTAGCTTGTTAAATGCTCAGATGCATAATTTAAACTGTGAGTGTTACATTTTTATCGAGCATTTATAGGTATTTGGAGCTGGGAAAGTTCCCACCTCTAACATCACCGTATCGTAAGAACTACTAATTCTTTAGAGAGTATTTCTATCTCTTTCTCAAATATTCTGTAATGTGATATTATTGAATTTTAAATATTTCTAAACAAATTGTATCAGGAAAATTGCACTATGATAAAAAAAGGAAATATTGTTCACATTTTACAGATGTATGCAGATACAAAAAAAGTATTTTTCAAAAATAACTCAGAGTAGATAGAGTTATCATTTGGGGGGGGGGAAGTGATCATTATTAAAGAGTTTTCTGACTAGTGAAATTTGTAAGAGCTTGTTAGTATTTTACCTCCAGACTCTACAGTCAGGCTTCACTGATGAACATGGGAACATTTTTTCAATATAAGAAAAGCATTTTCTTTATATCAAGCACAGAACATTGAAAATATTAAAAGGCCCTATTGAGAGTAACAAGAACAAAAACAATGACATCATTTACAACAGCACAAAAGGAGGAAGAGGAGGGTGAACCACAGGCTCCTATTTTGGGCCAAGCTCCTCCAAAGCATCAAAGCCAAAAAGTGGAATCCAAAAAGGTTGGGGTGGCAAAGGCGAGAGGCTTTTCTGAAAATAAAGTGTTTTGTGCCTGGCCAAACTCAGAGCAGTTCCTGAGACAGAGCCTCCTATTCTGGATTGTTACTGACATGGAGTCAATCCCCAGAACACCAAAAACATGCAATTGGCGGGCTAAGAGGCCCCCAGGGCTAACAGGAAATTGTGCCCAGTTTCTACTGGGTTGCATTATCCCCACCATCTTAACGCAGGTGACTGTGACTCTAGTTCATATTCTTTTTTTTTTTTTTACTTTTTCCCATGTAAACATATAATTTTTAAAAATGCAGAGACCTGCTCCATATCAAAGTAGTCAGAAAACACGCAGGCTTTCAAGGTGGCAATACTGATGGGTTGACAAAACTATTTTCAAAGTTTTTATAAATAGAGTAAAAAGCAAATCTTTCATATACAAAATATTTTTAAATGTGAGAAAGCATCATGTTAATCACTCAAGCCGTCAGATTTGGGCTGGCTCCAAACACAGCAGAATTACCATCACTGAGCAGCCGCGCCGGTACCAGGCCCTGCCTCGGGGGATCTCCATACAGTATTTTATGTAACGTTTGTGTAACCATAAGAATTGAGTATTGTTAATCTCTGCCTTACAAATGAAAAACCAAAGTAAAGATAAGATGGGCAACTTGGTCAAAGTCTAAGTCAGAGGTTTCGTCCTAGTTCTGACTATTCTACAACCCATACTCTAAACACCAAGACTATATATTTCTCCGAATAATATATAATTAACAAATTGTTTATACTTATGGGGGAATGGAGAAGAATTCATTTTATTTTATGAATGTATGAACGTATCTGCCTGTGTCTTATAGATACTAGCAATTTCTGGCAAAGGAATTAAAGTTATCAAATGGAAAAATGTTTTATTTTGTGTTTTGTGTTCTATATATCAATATATAAGTAGGTCCTTAAAAAAGGACTATGCAAAAAAAGAATACGTCAAGGTGTCAAGTTCTTTGTTTGTATCACTATGCTCTTTTGTTGTGGCCCGTGGGCAGCGACTGTTCCTTAAATCATATAATATATGAAGATTTGCAAATTACTAATTATCCCAGTTTGTTGAGATACTAGTCTGCTTCTCTAATTTCTTTTTCTTTTTTATTTTCTTATAAGTTTCTTTTCCTTATTAAATGATACTAAAAATATACCCATCTTTTAATTTTAAGTCAAGTTTAGCATAAGCATATTTTATATGTTTTCTGAGTGCTATATAAAGATGAGAGGAGAAACAGGCAAATAATTGTATTTGAAAACAATTGATCTTATTAACACAATGTAGTTATGATAAATATCCATGTTTTGTAATAATATACTAAAGCTTATGTACTTTAAAATATTCCAACTAAACTATACACAATGTAAACTATTGTAGCTACTCTAAGTGGTCTGATAAATGATACTAAATTAATTTTACTTAAATAAAAGCCATTAGTGTAATAAATACAATTTAAGAATAAATAAACAGATATTTTCTTTTCTTAATTTGTAAATCACTACGAACATATTTTACATTTGGAAAACCAGATCATTAGTGAAAAAGAAGACCCTGGGCATTTTTGAATTTCCTAAGAATTTATTTTATTAAATAATAAAAGGCTGTTGAGCAGGGGAAGAACACATCTGATGAGGATTTTTGGTAGAGACTCCTTAGCCTGCAAGCCTAGAGATGGATGGGAAGCTGATGGCGCAGGGACTATGATGGTCTGGGTTAGGAGGGTCACAAAGACACAAAGAGAGCTATTGGGTTCAAGATAGAACTCACAGGACTGTGATAGTGCCTTTCAGAGAACAAAGGTCATAAGCACCAGGCACAACTCTTGGTTGATGTCTGTGCACAAATTTATTGACAAGGAAGTTAGAAGTAAGACTTTTCCATGATCCCCAGTGCAAGGGCAATGACCCAATGCCAGCTGTCTCTTGAGTGCTGAACAGGTGTGAGATATTAGAGTGCAGAATCAGAACAGCTTTGGATACATTAGCTTTGAGTCCAGAGGAAGGATTTGAGATGAAGATATGTTAGCAGACATCCTCACATAGTTGATAATCCAAGCAATGTGTTTGGATAAAGCCCTTGTTAAGGAAAATCTACTGGGGGGCAGGAGGTAAGGGGCAGTGGGGAAATAGACCTAGACCAGACAAGCTTTGAGGAACTCCCTCACTCACAGACCAGGTGAAGGGCAACATATCAGTACAGGAGACTGAAACGTGATTGCTAGAAAAGGAGAAAGAAAACCTGGGCTGTGTGGTAGTGTGTCAGCCAAGGACAGAAAACTGATCAGAAGGAGAGAGGCGTCTCCTCAGACCCTACGTTATTTCTGTCTTTCACTCCCATGAATGAGCAGTGACATTGTTTTTGATATGATCACATTCATATTTCTGTGGTTTATCTTCCTAATGAGATTGTAGCGTTCTTGAAGACAAAACAATGTGGTTTTAGGTTTTTAAAGATACAAAAGAGATTAAAATTCCCTAAGCAACTTGTAATAGTAGAAATAATGATGAAAAGTGCTCGCTCACTTGGTTGCGTGCCACATGCCGTAATCTACTAGGTACCTACTGTATAGATGCAAGCATATTCTTACTAACTTGTCACAGCCATTTCCTGTGCTAGGGTATTATAGTTTTCCCTATTTAACAGATAAATAAACAAGGAACACAGCATTTATTTAATTTACAAGATCAAAAATGTGATAGAGGCAAAATTCTAAGCCTTGTATCTTATACTTATGCATAAACAATAAATACAAATTGAAGAAATTTGAAGTAACTCATACTTAATTTGAAAAATCCAATATATTATATAATTTCCAACATAAAAATTGGCAAAAAAATTAATGGAAAAATAAAGGAGTCATCCTTTAATTAGTAAACCACTGTTTGATAATGGAGCACTAGATGCACCATTACGCACCATTGGATACACATCATTGTATCCTATCTCTGCTAGTCTATGACTTCGGTGCTCCTTAAACACTGTGATTTGATACCCACGTCCACATCTATAGCATTGCTGGATTTCTCACTGATCTAAGGGGTAAACTTAAGTCAAACCTGATGTCTGTGTAACGTGGATTCTGGAATCTTTGATGAGTATCCCTTGTATCCTTTATCTCATTCCTTAGTTTTTCTTCTTCTTCTTTCTCAGTTTTAGGACTGTTTTCCTTCTATCTTTAATGTACAGGGGATTTCTTGGCCTTCTTTGCTTAGTAAGTTATACAATTTTTTAAAGACAATTTCCTGTACCTGTATAGCGCAATGACCCCCAGATCTTTCCCAAATTCTGATCTCTCTCTTCACTTCCAGATGTGAATATTAATTCTGGATTGAACAATGTATTTTTGATATTCTGAACGTACAGCAGACTTGAAAAGTTCAGTCCGTCCTCATTCAAACCACACCTTCCCTTGCCCCTTTTCCTCCCGCTCCTTAGAGACCTGACACTCTTCCCAGGCCACCCCCTCTTTTTGTAAGGCAAAAACATCCATCTGGTTGCTCAGCCAGAAACCTCAAAGTCATCCCAGCTGTCTCTCTTTGCACTTTATATCCAACACATCAACTGGTTCTTTCAATCTTCCTATAAAATATCTTTCACCCATCCTTTCTACACTCAGTTAGCTTCACTTACACATTCTAGATAAGAGTTTGAAATTCACCTGAGAACTTCTTTATAAGTCAGTCCCTACTTCTGGTTTTCCCTCTACCAGCCCATTCTTATCTACACCAGATATTAGTATAACTCAAATTGGCCAAATCATTCCTTTGTTCAAAATCCTTTATTCAACAGACAACAGTTGGGCCTCTACTAAGGAAGAGATACAGGTGGTGGCAACGTCTCATGGAGTTTAAATTTTACTAGAGAAGAAAAAAATAATAAATAAACATACAATATGTGGTTATATATACACTTATATAATAGTATAATACATATAGATGGCAATACAATTTATAAAGAAAAATTAAATCAGCAAATGGGGACACAAAGCTAAGAGAAGGAGTGTTATTTAACTGGTGCTTAGAGAAGGTCTCACTGCTAAAAGGACTGGGAGAGAGACCTGAAGAAAGTGAGGGTGTGATGTTAAAGATGACTTCATTCCAGAGGAGAATCCAGCTGCCTTCATTCACCCACAAAACGTCTACCAAATATGGGGAGGTTCATAAATTTCAGAACTGATATCAGTTCCTGAAATATATGAACCTCTCTATGTAAGTCTGATTGTGTGTGTGTGTTGTATCCTGTACAGCAAGACTGTACTAGTGTTGTAAATGATATATTTTTCTTGTTTCCAGACTGCATAGATACTTTGTATCTTGAACAGCTCTCATATATGCCGTGGATTATTTTAAGATAAGTGAGGGATGATGATTTATAAGGTAATATGAATTTTATTGCAACAAAATTTAATAAAACATACACAAGAGATCCCTGATTTCATAACATTAATATACTACAACAGCAGAAAGATGTACTTGGGAACACACACACACATGTATATGCAAGTATGTAGGTTCATAAACAATTATCTGCATTAAATAATTATAAATTATGACAAATTCTATGAGAAATTAGTGATTGAGGAACTAGAATGAGACCATTGATAGAGTAATCGAGTGGCCTGAAATGTCTCTCGTGGAAGGTGACATTTGAGCTGACCTGCCTCACAGGGACAAGTCAGCATGAAAAGTGCAAAGGAGAGAACGTTCCGGACAGAAAGGGTTTGAATTAATGTCCTGCGGCACAGGAGAGAATGTGACTGAGACACGGTGATCAGAGACAGACGTCTTATTTAGAAAACTAGCAAGGCAGGCGCACAAAAACGTGGCAGAACCATTTCTAAATGTGATAAATTGCCCTGAGGATAAAGTATATATTGTTGGGAAAATAGAACTTGTATAACATTTTGTTATACATTTTTAATGCTTCAATTAATATTGCTTTAATTTTTTAATTTCATGAGAGGAAGAATGTGAGTGGCGAAGTGTGTTCTAATATTTTTAGGGTCTAGATTTTCCAGGTCTAAACCTGGCTGAAAGAGAGATGAATGTAAGTTGGAGTGGGAGTCAGGACTCAGAATATTCAGTCTTTTAAAGCCACAAAAACCATTTCAGCATTACATAAATATGGATCAAAGGTCCAATGTTACTCAGAGGTCTCTAAAAAGGGGTCTTTAGCGACCTGAAAATCATCAATGATGAAATTGCTAAAAAAAAAAAGGACAATTTTATCAAAACCCTATGAATACTGAATGCATATTAAAATGGAATAAATTTAATTCAAGATAGGTTTCTTGAATGATAGAATCTTTAGCATAAAGTACCATTTCAGTTAGAAGGTAAGTTTTTTAAAAATAGTGTTTATTTTGAAATAGTTTAAAACTTATCAAAAATATTACAAGAAGAGTGCAAAGAGCACCGGGTGTTCAACCTTTGCTCGGAGGCCCCATTCAAGTTTTGTCAATTATTTGGAAAGATCCCTCATAGCAGAAAGATCCAATCTGGGACCACGTTTTGGGTGGGAGAACCACAAGGCTTTTGCGTTTGGGGCAGGAGAACCACACGGCTGTGTTTTACCTGCCACATTGCCCACCGGGTCCATGGGTCCTCTTGGTGGTGGGGATAGCTTAGCTCAC
Organism: Galago senegalensis; assembly: GCA_963575145.1. Lineage (NCBI taxonomy): Eukaryota > Metazoa > Chordata > Mammalia > Primates > Galagidae > Galago > Galago senegalensis. Next base: position 11,908 of record CAUYTI010074188.1, read on the forward strand.
CGGAGTCTGCCTGGTTTCTCCCCACTGCAAAATGACTACACTCCCGTTTAAAATTAATAAATTTTTAAGGGAAATACTTTAAGACTATGTTTCTCATCTAACTTTTATCCACTCACTTGAGCAACAATTGGTAATTTTTTGCCTCAGTTAATTATCAATACAGTGGTTGCTAAGCGGTGCCTTTCCAATTCAGCATGCCTTTTATGTTTAGTAGTAAGTTTAATGCTAGAGGAAGAGCTTTTGATTCTCCTTTTTTAAATTCATTTTTATACAAGAAGACCCATGCATTCCTGCCTTTTTTGATGGGATATGATCTATAGCTTTCTTTTCTTCTTTCTTTTTCCTTTTGATTATTCACCATCTCTTTTTGGTGTTCAACGTATTTATTTCGCACTCAACTTGTCCTCAGTCTGGGCAGCAGACACCATCCTAGGCAGCCCCTAAGTCATGCTGGCGTGGACGGTCACTGTCTGGGCTCTGAATTACTTTCTGGTGCAGCAAGATGTTCCAAACTCACATAGAGCTTTCCCTGACTCAGGAGTCCTGGTGTTAGTTGGTAGAGAAACCAGGAGCAGGGCTAGAGGAGTGTCATTGTTTCTGCGATAATGACCCTGCTCCCAACTGTGCTAGAAACCACCTGTAAATTGACCACATGCATTATTCCACCTATGTGTCTATTTCTCCATCTACTTACTTTTACTTAAATTCACAAGTTAATGCAGATGGATTAAATCCCAACTCAAACCCACTGGGTCCATTCCATCTTTTCCATGTTCCATACTGTTTCTTCCTCCTCTGACATTGAGAATCTGGCTCCCACAGTCCTCAGCATCTTCCTTTATTTGCTCGATCAACATGCACTGTAACCAATCTCCCAGCCACACTGGTGGAATCCTGCCTGGGCGTCTCACTGCACAGGACCCGGGCACCACCAGACTCACTCTGAGCCCTCTTGAAACCCATACTGCTTGGGCCCCAATTGCAGTGAGGCTTTTCTCCTGCCCCTTCTCATTAGGTTTTAACTAGATTATTCGGGGAAGATTGGGTAAGCAGTAGAGTCAGTATATACTTTGTAAACTCTTCAAGACTAACTAGAAAAGATGATACTGAGTGGCCTTGAACACATTAGTAGCACTCCACCTGCCTCTCTCAACCTTCCAAACTTTCCAACCTCAGTATGACAGTAAACAGAGAAAACTTGTATGCAAGAGGTTTTAGGCATGTAAACTTTTCAACCCTTTGCCTACTGTTTACGTTTTTCTGTTCCATCAGAGACATTGCAATTTAGCACAATTTGTATTGGTATTTTAATGTCAAAACAGCATGTTTTTTCACTGATGTTTTCTTAATTAAAATTTTAAAACCTTGAAAATGGGGCAGCACCTGTGGCTCAAAGGAGTAGGGTGCAGGCTCCATACCAGAGGTGGTGAGTTCAAACCTGGCCCTGGCCAAAACAAACAAACAAACAAAGAACCTTGAAAATACATGTGTTTCCTTTGTCAGCAAGAATAGCAATATACTGAATGGACTTCAAATCAAGGATGAAGTTTTTATAGGCTCAGTCTGGAAACATAAATCTCAGACAAAGCAGTAAAGTAACATAATTACGATGATCCTGTGAAGGGGAAGGTTTTCCGGTTTACTGATAGTGAGAAACAATTGAGACTGACAAGACCATAATCCCCCCTGGGTGTCAGAACACACTGTCAGTCACAGCAAACTCCCCGTAAATATTGCATTGTTTACTTCAGATTTATAGGTGTAAATTTAAAGGTCGAAACCAAAAATATATAAAGGTTATTTTTTACCTCTTTTTATGAACTTGACAATTATTTAGTTAAGTTTCGCTTCATTTCCGTTTTACATTTATTCATCCTTGAGCCTCAAAATCTTATTTATAACATCATACAAAGCTGCTTTTAATCTACTAAGCAGTTTAAATCCTGAGCTTTGGATTAGCCCTTGAAAAGTATCACAGGCATTCATACACTAGTAGTCTTTAGTGAAATTATTCCGTAAAGGAAACAAGCACAGAAAATAAATACATTCTCTTCCGCTTCCAAAGGAGTCCGAGGAGTACCAGGAATTTTGGTATCAGGATCCAACATCTTTAGCTCATCGTGAACTGTAAGGGAATCATCCCGGAGTCCGCCAGTTCCTTTCCTTCGCAGTATAAGTTATATCTTTTACTTAGTCATTGGGTTCTAATTCTTAGACCTATTTGGGAAAATAATCACAGACTTAGTTCATCATATTCTATATTATCTCTCTGCTGCTACATAATAGATTGCTTTGAAATGTAGTGGGTCAACACTGCCATGGTTTATCATCTCTTAGTTTTCCATAAGAGGTCAGTAATTCAAGAGCAGCTGGGCTGGATTGTTCAGGCCTGAAGTGTCCCATGAGGCTTCAGCTGCATGTTTCCTGGAAGGCCCATCCTCTGCAGATTTGGGGAGAATCGGAGGCTTCACTTCAGTATGGCCTAGGCACATGGCTGGCAGGTTGTCGTTGGCTGTTGGTGGGAGGGCTCAGTTCCTGTGAGTGTGGGCACCTCTCCATCTGATGACTTGAGGTCAGCTTGTTATCAGTAGATGATCAAAAGACCAAGGTGCAGCTTCTAATGACTTTTCTTACTTAGCCTTGGAAGTCACAAAATACTGTCACTTTTACAAGAGTTTCTTTGTCGCAAAGGTCAGCACTGATTCAGTATGAGAAAGGAGGAGTTTAAGTAACATAATTCTAGCTGAAGATTTACAGCCATCCTGGAGGCTGATTGCCAGAGTCCACAAAGAGTCATTTCTCTGTCACATGCGATGTGCTCTCGCCTCCTCCAAAGCCCTCCCAAGTTGCATTCCATGAGATCACCTACTCAGAATCCAGGATCTTATCACCGAAGTCAGACCACAGTGAAGCTCCTGGGGGGATCCCCACATGGAGCTATTTGAGTGTGGTTGCTTAAGTACAGTTCTTCTCGATCTAAAGACCAGCAGGCAAACTCAGTGTATGATGGTAAAATATGCATGAAGAAATTATAGATTCTCCACTTCAAAAGGAGGAAAATAAGAGACACAAAGAAGTTATTTTGGTCCAGCAGTTCTGAAATCCAACTGGGTATATGTTGGTAATTCCTTCACTAGAACTCAGTCCTAGCGTTTTCTGGAAATAATGATCTCTGGCTCTCGGCTCTCCTCCCGTGTTCTCAGTCCTGCCTCTCTGAGGCAGCCTGCATATTTTATAAAGTTGTCTGTGTGTGCAGCATCACGGTTTCCTGACCCCAGAGATTTGGGCCAGACAGGGTACTATTTTGTACCATTCTGTACCATTTTTGTACCATACCCTTTTGTACCATTTCTGTCCCTTTCAATACAAGGTGTTGCTGCTACCCCCAATGTAGTTCTACTAAAAACAGACAGGTTTCCTATGATCGTTATTCACATTTGCTCCATTAAATAAGAGGCAAGTCTGCATGGTCACAACAATGCTCTTCCTTTCTCCTCGTTCCTTTGCCAACCTGCGGAAGGAAAATGTCTTTGAGATGATTTGAACTCCTAATGTTTGACCGAGAGGACCTATAAGATGGACTAGTGAGGTGCTCAGACAGTCTCCCGTCCCCCCAAGTGGGTCTCTGAGATGCAGCTGCTCAGAGGGTCTCCCGTCCCCCCTCAGGTGGGTCTCTGAGGTGCAGCTGCTCAGAGGGTCTCCCATCCCCCTGAGTGGGTCTCTGAGATGTGGCTGCTCAGAGGGTCTCCCGTCCCCCCAAGTGGGTCTCTGAGGTGCAGCTGCTCAGAGGGTTTCCCATCCCCCTGAGTGGGTCTCTGAGGTGCGGCTGCTCAGAGGGTCTCCCGTCCCCCCAAGTGGGTCTCTGAGATGCGGCTGCTCAGACAGTCTCCCATCCCCCCAA
>CAUYTI010074189.1:0-13139 GCA_963575145.1 Galago senegalensis
TTTCTAGAACACAATGACAATGTAGACACGAGTTGTTAGAACCTGTGGGACACTGCAAAGGCAGTCCCAAGAGGGCAATTTATAGCTTTGCAAGCCTTCCTCAAGAGAACGGAAAGAGAGGAAGTTAACAACTTAATGGGACAACACAAGAAACTGGAAAAGGAGGAATAGTCCAATCCAAACCCAACAGAAGAAAAGAAATAACCAAAATTAGAGCAGAATTAAATGAAATAGAAAACAAAAGGATTATAGATCAATAAATATATAAATTGTTTTTTTTGAAAAGGTTAATAAAATAGATAAACCCAGAAGATAAAAAATCACATTACAATAAAGATGTTTGTATCAGAATGTTTATTTCAGGCCAATTCATAATTGCCAGATCATGGAAGAAGCCCAAGTGCCCATCAATCCATGAATGGGTCAATAAATTGTGGTATATGTACACCATGGAATACTATGCAACCCTAAAGAAAAACTGAGACTTTACCTCCTTCATATTTACATGGAGGGATCTGGAAAATGTTCTTCTTAGCAAAGTATCACATGAATGGAAGAAAAAGTGTCCAATTTACACAGCCCTTTTATGAAAGTAATTTAAGCTCTAAAATGAAAGATACAACTTAATTCTAGCCCAAGAATATGGGGAGGAGTTGGGGAAGAGGAGGGGAGAAGAGTGGTTGGGTTGTGGGAGGGTGACAGGAAAGATCACCCAAGTATCTGTCTAAAAATGGTACAAGTGAACTTTTCTAGAAGTAGAATACAAATGTTTTGACACAATGACTAAGCAAATGACATGAAATCTATGCTAACCAGCTTGATGAAGGTATTTCAAATTGTATATGAAAACACTACACTGTACCCCATGTTTGCATTAATGTATACAGTTATATTTAATTAAGAAAAAAGGTAAAAATGATAGCCAGGTATAGTGGGATCTACCTATAATTCCAGCTATTCCAGAGGGTGAGAGTTGAAAATTGCCTAAGCCCAAGAGTTGGACATTGCTATGAACTGTAGATGCCAAAGAACTTTACTGAGTGTGATGAATAAAGTAATAGTCTGTATGAAGAAAAAAGTAAAAATGAGGAATGATTCCAATACGAATGTTTTTATACATTTATTTATTGAGACAGTCTTTTTTTTTCACTTTTGGTATCATATCCTGGTATCATTGCTCACAGCAAACTCAAATGTTCTCAACAAGCCAACATATTCTCTAAGTTGAAATGCCACAAGCCTGCCTAACATGTTCTCATTTTGTATTCTTTAGAGATGTGTATTTCACTAGTTTTAAGGCTGATCTCTGATTCAAAGAGCAGACAATCCAACTGACTGTGACTCCCCAGTTTCCAAGATGAGAGGCATAAATAACCACCCCTGGCCTCAAAACCTAGTTTGAAAATTTTCCCATCTTCAATGACTGAAGTGGTGGCTCATTATGAGGATGGTTGTTTTGAAAATGATCCCAGCCAATCTGCAACATACAATAGCTGAGTGCCTGTAATGCCTGTACACTACAGGTGAGTGTAGCAGTTTAATCTACTGAGGTGAGTGCCTGTAGTTCAATCTACTTTGGAGGCTGAGGCCAAAGATCACCTGAGCCCAGGAGTTGGAAGTTTCTGTCCACTGTAATGGCACAGCACTCTACAGACAGTTACAAAGTGAAAATCTGTTTCATAAAAAAAAGAGGTAGAAGCAAGATGGCAGACTACATCCAGCTTTTTACAGAGGCTCCTGTCCAGAAGAAGACTTAAAGGAAAAATGTTTACCAAGGGAGCTGAAAGTTTTGAGTGGAGCCAAGAAAGAAGATTGAAGAACACATGTCAACCTTGCTGAGGCAAGCTGCAACCCCCCAATACAATCAAAAAGTACAAAATCCACCACCAAATGGATGGGAGTTCCCTCCCCCACAAGAAGGGATCTCAGTTTACCCCATACAAATAAGCAAGCAAAGTTCAAACATCCTCCGACTCTATTCCACAGGAGAGACCACATAAAAACTGGACCTCCTTCCCCTGCTGGCATGCCACGGCACTCTCCTGCCAGGCATAATCTGTAAAGCTCTATAAAACTGTCTATATTCCCTACCTTCAACTCTGAACTTTGAGGAATCCCCCATGACTCTAGCCCCAAGGTCTGGAAGTTTGTCACCCATGGAGTTCAAATTCTTAGGCATTTCCTTGAGAGGAGTGGATGTTTGAAAGGGCTGGTGTTGCTCTGTGCTGACTCTGTGACACAGGAGCCAGGAGAATGGAATTAGCTCAGAGGAAGCCATACAGCGGCTGCTTGACACCATTCCAGATAGGCATGCCCCATCTCTTTGGGCAACCAGAGGTTCTGGACAGCAGCCACTGGCAGAAATAACTTGGGAACTTTTGTGAGTAAAGAGACCATTAGCACTGACACCAGACACTAGTGGAATGGACTTGGGAACTTTTGTGAATAAAGAGACCATTAGCACCTAGCCCTCAGGTGATATAGCTGAGACAAAATCAGTGTGGGGGGCCCAGAGGGTGGAATTGAGACCTGAGTGTAAACTCTTATTGTTTACTGCCCAGCGCTAAGTTTTTTATCAGCTCTAGAAGCCTCTGACTTGCAGAGGAATTTAGCCAGGACAGAAGGCATGGGGCTAGAACTGAGTGAACTTCCTCAGCCTAAATTAAAGTCCCCCTCCTGTACTCAGATATCCTAGTGACTCTGGCAGTCACATACCCCAGGAGCAGTTGTTTACTGAAGTGAACTAGGTCACAGCCCCGTGGGATTACTATTGCCTGGGTGCAAGATGGGGAAAGAGGTATCAACTTTCCCAGATTAATTCATTTGCTGTGTGGGTCCTTTTCCTTGAAGGTGTTCTCAGAGCCTCTGATCGTAGATGCAAAGAAAAAGAACTGCAGATGGAATAATTGATTTGAAGGGAGGTTAAGTCTCGCTCAGATCAGGAACAAGGCCTGACTTTACTGATTATTTTATGTACTTTCAAATATTCAGTAAGAATTTAACACAGATGCAAATAAGTGAAGTAAAATTAGGAAGCTACCATTCAAATTACAATTCAGTGTGAAGGCTGAGGAACACATATACAATTGATTTTGTTTAGAGTAAAAACATAAAGGAGACTGACTGTTCTTGCTGGTGCAAACGGAAACTAGAGATTATAATGTTGATGAAGGAAGAAGACAGGGAACATAACCCAACACCCTAGGACATGTGTTTGAGTTTCCAGCTGCGACCCCAGTGTAACTCTCCTGATCTCTTTTTCGAGAGTCTTTCTCCATATTTCTGCATATCTATAGGCAGGTGCAGAAGCTCGATCTTCAAAGAAATCTTTCCCAGAGTAATTCTCCTGGAGGAGCACATGAAGTGAACTGCCATGTCTGAGCATGGAGTGCTTATCTCTACATTTCCCCCTTTCTAATTATTGGTTTGGATTGCTGCCATAGCCAAAAATACAGCACTGTTTCACTCACTTGTTTTCCTTACCTGTAAAAGAAATTTTTTTTCTTATGATCCAGTAAAACACAAATCCAATTTGGCAAAACAAGAACAGAGAACTGGCAGAAGTTCCAAATAAAGTATAAATTTTATCCATTGGATTTAGTTGAAGAATTCCTTCAGATATATCTTTTAAAATTTCATTTGCATTAATTTGTTTTAATTTTTGCTCAAAAGTACTATATAGTTGACGTTGTAATTCAATTATATCAGCAGTTAAATTTAGCAAATATTTTTTGACTTCACTCCAAGGAAACAATGTTTCATTATAAAGAACAGGGGCTGCACAAAAAGAAGAAAAATTCCAATCACATTTCAATTTGACTTGTTTTTCTAAACTATACAATTGGTCACCTAACAAAATTACTGTTTGTTCTTAATCAGCCAATTCATTATGTATTTCAGTGTCAATCTGTTTTTGAGACACCCATAGTCTCTCAGCATTATAATGCCATTGAGATACAAATTTCTCAGTTTTTACAGATTCTGTGAGAGCTACTCCTGCAACTGCAGCTTCCGCAGTGATAACTATAAGGCCAAGAATTGAAATTATTATAAGGCCAATGAATCTCTTCCTTCTCTTTGTAAGCTTCTGGGCCAAACTTGCCAGGAAGGAAATGGCTGGAGAATACTCCCATGGTCTCATCATCTTCACTGGAAACCAAACACTGGTTCTGGCTCAGAGTAGATAAATTCTATTTTGGTAAAAATTAAATCTCATAGATACATTAAAGCATGTGAACACTTGACATTTGCCTGGACAGTGTATTTCTCCAGTATCTTTATTCCAGGTAATATTTCAAACTAGCCAAACATAAGGAAGTTTTACACAAGCATAAGTAAAATGAGCTTCTTGCCATTTAAATATTTATGTATATGCACACATTTCCATACCTGTAATCCAAATAAAGCTTCTCCAATTTTCCATAAATCAGGCTGTGATGGATAGCCATAAATACCTGGAGCAGGTGATGCAAAACCATTTTGTTTCCACAAAAGCTCCTTTGATAAAAAGTAAATTATATCAGTGGAATTTCTATAATGACTAAGATGACTTGAATTAGATTTTTTCCATCACATAAGCTAAAGGTGTCCAGTCAGTGATAGATCTAAATTTAGTTTGTTTCAAAGCATATAAATAGAAGCCTCAACATTTTGACCAGTGAATCAATGAGGCTTATTTCTGATGGTAGGTGTCTCACTGAAGGTTCCCCCTAGAAATCTGGTGGGGCACTGTGCCCAATAGTGTACTCTATATATGCACTTATGTATGATGATTATTGGAAACAGCCTATCTTGAAATATTCATCAATCCTGAATTCCATGATAGGTGTGTCTAAACTTCAATCCTCTTGGCCACAATGTAAGTTGAAGAGTTATAGTGAATCACACATATAATACACATTAACTAATATAACCTTATGAAGATAAAAGAGATTCATACCTATTTTTGCTGATACACACGTATTGTTTTACAGATATGAAAAACAATCCTGACATACTCAGTATGCATCACTGAGGCCTGATGATTAGACAATCATGAAAGTCCCCAATAAGCTCATTTCTTAAGTAGAGCTCAATGCCTTATCCCATGCATGAATCCAATATATTTATACTATTTTGATAACTCTCCCATGATGTAGAAAAGGCTGAACAACAGAAACAGAAACTCAGCCATAATCACCCACCAGGTTTATACTCAAACAGAAAGGGTTGGCAAGTGCTGTATACATTACATACACTTCCAGCTATTACAGAGGCTGAGGAAGGAGGATCATTAAAACCTTAGAGTTGGATGGCATTGTGTGCAAGACTAAGGTCATGAAAAATCTACTCTGTGGAACACATTGAGAGTCAGTCTCATAAAAATTTACGTAAGAAAGATAGATAGAAAGAAAGAAAGAAAGAAAGAATTTTTGCTATATACTGTGTTCCAAGAGTGAAATTATGAGGAAAAGTCAGTAAGCAGATAGAATACAGGACAAATAAAGGAGGAGAAATTTGTGGTGACAAGGGAAAAATTAGTAAGGACAAGTTTATTTGTGGTTTATTCTATAGGAGAGTGCCATATGATATGATGTGTAGGGGGGGTTGTCTAGAGATGTCTGATCCCTGGTGTGAGACTGACTGAGGAAAGGAAATATTAGCTCAGAAAGAAAATTGCAACAGAAGGGTTGGAGTTTATGATCTGGATAATTTATTGTGCATAAAAAAAAACCTGATTTGAGTCAAGAATTCACTTGTGGGCAGTTTAAAGTGACTACAAGAATCTAATATAACAAAGGTTAAGAGGTGTAAAATATATTCTTAACTAAGAGGGGTGTGGAGGAAAAAAATTCCTGTGAGAGAATAATTACTCCAGTTTACATCTATTCTAGGAGAACATTTTCAACACTAGATCCATTGTTAAAAGTAAAAATAATAGCCAGGCATTGAGGCATGCACCTGTAGACCCAGCTACTTGGGAGGCTGAGAGAAAGAAATTGCCTAAACCCAAGATTTGATGGATTTCTGTGGTCTATAAATACCAGAGAACTTTGCTATGTGTGATGAATAAAGTAAGTCTCTGACTCTATCAAAAAACAAAGTAGAAATGAGGGGTGACTCCAATAAAAATGTTTTTCTCCATTTATTTATTGAGACAGAGTCTTATTTCATTGTCTTTGGTAGAGTACCCTAGTGTATAGCTTAACAGGAAAATGCAAGTGATCTCATCAAGTGAACCTTATTCCCTCTGCTTAAATTCCAGGTGCCTGCATAACATCTGGCAATTTTTTATTCTTCAGAGATTGATATCTCACTAGTTCTGAGGCTGGTTTCCAATTCAGAAGGTCATACAATCCAACTGACTGGGCCTCCCAAATTGCCAAGATGAAAGGCATGAATAAACACCCCCAGCTACAAAACCTAGTTTGAAAAATAAACTATCATTGAAGTCTGATCTTGTGGTGTGACAAATGTGTGGTGAATTGGAAAATGATCCCAGAAAATCTAAAACAGAAATAGCTTTGTATTGAAGTGGGCAACTGCAGTTCAAGCTACTAGGGAGTCTGAGGCAATAGAAATGCCTGAGCCCAAGAGATAGAATTTTCTGTGATCTGTGATGGCACAGCACTCTACCCAGTGTAACAAAGTGAAACTATCTCAAAACAACAACAACAACAACATAAAAAAAAAAGAGCATCCTACTTAAGTGTCTCTATGAAGTTTTACCATCTGGAATGCAGCTGAGTCTCACTGCTGTACAAAATCTCAACTGTTCTGTCAGCCTAATGACTGCAACATCAGCCCTTAAAGTGAGCAATAAGACACAAATGGAAGATCAATTTTCTGTGTGTGGATGGAGGGTTAAGAAATGTCCTGGATAAAACCCTTGCAGGACACCAACTGAAGTGAGCAGAAGTGTCCTGTAAGTATATTTGTTCAGAGGCCTGGATCCCACATCATTCCAGAATGAATGACATGGTCATTAATTGACTATGGATGACAGGGTCACCATAGATGACATCACAATGGGTGTTGCTTCAGAACAAAAAGAAAAGTCTCAAGTTTCACAAAACTCCCATGTTCTCAGTAAATGAATAATGGTGGAAAACTGACCGAAGCTTTCTCAGTAGATGAACAATGGTGGAAATCTCACTGAAGCTTGATTAATTACTGTTGTATAACCATAACCATTGTGATTTAAGATGTATCCATTGATTAATTATTGTTATATAATTATAAACATTTTGGTATGAGATGTATCCATTGAGAACCAAGCTATAACCCTGTTAATGTTTCTCATCCCCTACCCAACTCTCTTAAGCTACAAAGTAAAAAAAAAAAAAAGGAGTAAAAGCACCTCAGGGCTGCTTGTCTCAGAACAACGGCCTACTGCTCAAGTGTGAGTTTATTTTTTCATAACCCCAAGGTTATTTCATCAGGAGGCCTCAGCGAGATCCTCACCCTTAAACCCCTACCTGGACCTGCATTCAACCTATAGCTCCAGGGTAAGGCCTTGGAGAAGTATCTCTACCCCAGGGATTTCAACAGCATAAAACAACTCACTTCACAGGTTTCCAAATTTTCCCTTTTGGTGATTTGATTGTGGCATCTTGAGTAAATCTTTCTGGATCTGTAGAGAAACTGGGGGAACAATAGGTTAGGTTGGACGCAGCCTGAGATGCTTGTTCCCAAGGCAGAAGGGAGACAGCCTTCTGTATCACTGGTCTTGTTGTAACCCAGTCCTCTTTCCCCTGCCCACTCCTGTTATCCTGTCCCCCTCTCTAGCCCATTTCCCTTCTCCTCTTTCCTCCCCCCAGAGTCAACTCCAGGAACAAGGCAAGTCCCGCCTCTGCCCAGGGTGGCCGAGAACATGCTTCCCAGCCATGTTCTCAGGGCCCCTTTTGCCCCCTATGGTTACCAAGAACAAGCTTCAGGTACAAGAAAAAAAAATCCTAAGTTTTACAAAACTACTAACTTCTCAGTAGATGAACATTTAGAAATACTCACTGAGACTTAATTAATTAATGTTGTATAACCATAACCATTGTGTTATAAGATATATCCTTTGTTAACTAAAGCTGTATTAATTATTGTTCCATTGCTGTATTTATGACTACCCAAGTTTTAACACCCCCCTTAACCAGCCATGCTTTGCTTCAGTAATATGCTTGCCCAAAGCCTATAAAAGACAACTCACCCTCACACCTGAGCTTCTGACTGTCTCTTGGGGCAGCAGCCCCTGTGGCAGGTAAAATAAATTACCAATTAATTAACTTAAGTGGGGGTCCGACTCTATTTTTCCAGGTCTCTTCTGTCATGTCAGTATAGGTTTGGGTTACTTGTTTTTGTGTTGTCAAGATTGCAGCTCCTTATTAGATTGTTTTGATATTAGCAGTTTTTGGACTGTTTGGATTTGCAGGCTAGTTGTGTTCTGGTAATTGCAGTCTTTTATTGGGTTATCATGGTTTTTTCAGTCAACTGTGCTGGTTCTGGTTTGTGTGTCTTTTGTATGTTTTGAGTTTTGTTTGAGTGAGTAAGTTTTATATGAATAAGCTAAATGTGATTATACAGCACCAAGTCTGGGAAGGCATTTGAGGAGGGAGTCAGACATGACTTTGCACCTGACTAATTTCTGTTTGTTAAATTCTGTTTGTGTTATATGTCCTGTACACTTGTCATTTTTTTTTTATTGGTCTATCTGTTTTGAGTTTTTACATAATGTTTGTATTATAGTTTATTTTTGTTTGTTAGTGTCTGCCTAATAATTTGTTGAAAATAAGACAGTAATTTTTGAAAATGCTCTTTCAGTGACTTTTTAATTTCAGCTGCCTGACCAAGAATAACAGTAAAAAATGAAACTGGCTATTTTACACATTTTTTATAAGTGAAACTAGACCAGCCTCTCCCTTGATCTCCAGAAAACAAAGAGAAACTAGAAATTTCAGATTTTCAACTTTGAGAGCAGACACCTAAATCATAGAGAGCAAAGCTGCAGTTAAATTAACCCTTGCTGCAGTCTTTGTCTAAAAAAGGACTAAAAAGAATCCTTTGTAGGATTTTATTCCCCATGTTCATTCCTCTATATATTAGTAAAATTGTATAACACCTGTTAGTCAACATTGTATTTAATTCACCAATTTTGGTGTTTTATTCATTGTCCTTTCAAGGTTCCTTTAGGTAACTCTTAGATTTCAATACAGGTGAAGTCTGTGTTTTCCATCTTTTTCCTGATGAACTATTAATTATCCTTGAGACTGGGCATCACTTTTGTTTCCATATGTTATTTACTTCCTGGGTCACCTTTAATTTGTGAGTTTAAGTATCAAAATTTCTGTTTTCTTGTCTATCAACATGAAAATTTACAATTTATTTTAACCTGGACTGAGGCCACAGGATGTGGCTGGGACATAAGAGCCATTTTTCACCCAGAAGTTGGCAGCTGAGAAACTCGTTTTGGAACTGTGTGATGTGGGTTAATCTTACTGGAGTTAAATGATATCTTAAAAAGTTTTGATTTGCATTTGTCTGATGATTAATGATAATGAGCATTCTTTAATATATCTGTAGGCCATATGCCTATCTTCTTCAGAGAAGTTTCTCTTCAAGTTTCTTGCCCACCCTGAGATGGGATCACTTGCTCTTTTCTTGCTAATATGCTTGAGTTTTCTGTAGATTCTGGTTATTAAACCTTTGTCAAAGACAAAACCTGCAAATATCTTCTCCCATTCTGAGGGCTGTCTGCTTGATTTACATACTGTGTTCTTGGCTGTGCAGAAGCTTTTTGTTTCATCAGGTCCCAGTAGTGTATTTTTGATGTTGCTTCAATTTCCTGTGGGGTCCTCCTCATAAAATTTTCAGCCAAGCAGATTTCTTCACGTGTTTTCCCTACAGTTTATTCTAGTATCTTTATAGTTTTATGTCTTAAGTTTAAATTTTTAATCCATTGAGAGTCTATCTTAGTTAATGTTGAAAGATGTGGGTCCAGTTTCAATCTCCTACAGTGGCCCAGCACCATTTGCTAAATAAGGAATTTTTCCCCACTCAATGTTTTCAATTGGCCTGTCAAATATCACATTTCTTTCTATATGTGATTTACTTCTTAGTACACCTTCATTTAGTGATTTTAAGTATCAACATTTGTGTTTTCTTCTCTGTCAACATGACAATGTACAATTTATTTTAACCCGGACTGTGGCCATTGGTTGTGACTGGGATACAAGAGTCACTTTTCACCCAGGGGCAGTCGAAGAGAATCTGACTCTGTCCCTCACCTTACCCTGCCAAATTATCTCATTAAATTACTGGCCTTTTACTTTTTCTCTCATAACCTCTACATCTCCCACTGCCTTCAATATTGCTGTTAATGTGAGTGTTAAACTTTACTGTACAGTGTTACAATGAAATTAACTCTTGTCTTTTTGACATGATCCTTTTGTACAAATAACCCACTTGTGTTGAAGATCCACACTTTTTGGCAATTTAATAGTTAATACAAAGTTTATTCAAACTGTTTTTATAACTTTCTACTTCTAAAAAATGTGGTTTCTATTTACAAATAGCTTTAAAATAAGGTGCCAACTCTCAGCACAAGACACAAGGTCAATTATTCATTTGAAACTAAAAAAAAAGAGAGTCCTCCTTGTCTCTTAAAACAACAGCCATTTTCCTTCTAAATTAGCATTATTCTGCTTGGCTCTTAAATTCGCCTGTGAATCCACTTCTAGAAGTAAGCCCCTTTAACATCTATTTTTGGCTGGTGTTTGAAAACATTAACATTAACTATTAATAGTATTTTTGTTATACTTACTATAAATTATAAAAATATGTAACTCTTTGTTAAATTCTTTTGTTGTAATTTATGTAAAGCTGTTAAGAACTTCCAAAGGAAGGCCAAAATGACAGAAACTTTATACAGGGACCCCGGGTTGCCAGGCCATTAACTTGTCAGAAACTCTCAGACACATGTGTCAGTAGAACAACCCCACCAGTTGGGAACCTCAGCCCTACTAACCTGTAAGGAACCCCCAGAAATGTGTGTTAACACTCATTACCAGAAATATGATTAAAAGAAAAACAGGGGTCCTACCAACCCCCAGGGTGTTAAATCACCCAAAGGACTGTTAAAAAGATATATAAAAGTGTGTTCTAGTTCTAATTCTAAGAGTATAAGAGTGTGAAAATAAATGTGAACTATTAGACAGTATTCATATCAGGCCTATGTTTGTCTTTTTGGGTTTGTATCATTTCTTCAGTGTTTATTGAGAAATTAATCTCAGCCTGAAACAAACAGTCTTTAAAATATTTGTGACTAAATTGGAGATCTTTTCTTTCAAGGGGCCTACTTATTATTGTGTATCCTACACCCCTCACCATCTGGTGCATCTGTAACCTGGTTATCATTGGTCTCTTCATCCTTAGACTTGGTAGCATTACTCCCAAAGATTAGTCCACCAGGGAACATATAAGACCCTGGAGACTCGTCCCTTCATTCTTTCCACTATCAAGTATTGTTACTCAGATTATCTTTCCTTCCAGAATTCTCATAATTAACATTTGCCTGATTGTAAAACTCCTACTTACCATCAATCAAGATAAAGTAATTAGGTAGATTTGTATAATAATATTATCCTCTGGTGAGTCCAAATTTCCCTCCCAGTTAACTTGTCAGTACATTTATTTCGTCATCTAATCACATTTCCCCTTAAGCCTTAATTTTTACTTATGTAGGTAACAGGTTTGCCACTGGTAACAGCAGCAAAGACTGGCTAAAAATTCAGACATAGTAAGGAGAGTTTTGATTCCTTTCAAACCCATTCCTTTTGCCTAGCTTTATCATGTCACTGCCTAAAACATATTGTAACACTCTACACCTTACACAGGGTTACTAAGTCATTGCAGTTTTTATCTGAGAAAAATTAGAGTGTGTATTCCCTACTCAGAGTGAACCTTTACAAAATGTTTGAAACTACCTTATTCATAAACTTACTAGGACTCAAAAGGGTATGACCTGCAATGTGTTGGTGCCTAGAAATAAAAGTCTGATTTCTAAGCTTATCTGAGCCTGAAAAGTAAAAATTTCCTGTCTAGCTCTATATCATTACAATTTACAAATGAGAGACATTTTATTAAATATAATATTGAGACAGGATTTTTTTTAACCAAAGTTAAACAGGAAATCTTCAGTTTTATGGCCCAGGTAAGCTTAGAAATTAGATTTTTATTTTTAGGAACAACGACATAATAGGGTAGATTGTTTAGGTTGTAGTAAGGTTATGAATAAAGCAGTTTTGTACAGTTGGAATGCTTTATTTTGAGTCGGGAGTACACACCTTGATTTTTTTCCCAGATAAAAACTGAAGTCCTGATAACCCTGCCTAAGTTGCAGGGTTGTATTTATTCATTTGTTAGAATATGCATTTACTTTGTAAAGGTGTGTTTTTTATTTACAAATGAAGCAATTTATTAATTTAGTATTATTTGTTTTAATGTTTTTTTGTTGTTGTTGTTGTTGTTGTTGTTGGCAGTTGCCACTTCTCCAGCAATTTTCTGTCCCTGAGATGTCAATTTGTGGACCCCCATCTTGGTCCTTTTCTATCATTTTCAGCTCCTCTAGGGCTTGGAGGACCCCATGGGCTACACTCTTGGAGCCTCAACTGAAATGGCTGGGCATGACACCATTTCTTTCACAATCTCCATAGATCACAGTAAGAATGGGGAATGGCCCTGCTCTGTGTATTCAGGGATGCTTTGGTTAAGACCCACAACAAAGACGTAATAACTAAATTCTGCAAAATAGAGGCAGTGAGGTGGGAAAGCCAGGCAAAAGGAGTAGGCAAATTTGAAAGGAATCAAAACTATAGGCGTACAGCCTATAGATATGTGAAAAAATGCTCCCCATCCTTAATCATTAGAGAAATGCAAATCAAAACTACTTTGAGATATCACCTAACTCCAATAAGATTAGCCCATATCACAAAATCCCAAAACCAGAGTTGCTGGCGTGGATGTGGAGAAAAGGGAACACTTCTACACTGCTGGTGGGAATGCAATTTAATACGTTCCTTTTGGAAAGACATCTGGAGAACGCTTAGAGAACTAAAAATAGACCTGCCATTCGATCCTACAATTCCACTATTAGGTATATACCCAGAAGATAA
>CAUYTI010074192.1:0-17739 GCA_963575145.1 Galago senegalensis
GCTCACAGCAACCTCCAGTTCCTAGACTTAAGTGACTCTCTTGCCTCAGCCTCCTAAAGTAGCTGGGACTACAGGCATCTACCACAACACCTGGCTATTTTTTGACTGTAGTTGTCATTGTTGTTTGGCAGGCCCAGGCTGGATTTGAACCTGCCAGATCTGGTGTATGTGGCTGGTGCCTAATTGTGTGTTTAAGGGAACACTCTGGCTACCGGGATGAAAAGAGACTGGGTGGAAATAAAGATGCCAAAGACATACTGTGGCATGGCCGGCATGCCACCGGCAGCAGTGGTGAGGAATGACCAAATTAGGCATATGATTTAAAGGCTGAGTCACCAGGATTTCCTGATGGTTGGTCACTAGACACAGGGACTGACTTGTGCTTTGAGAATCTGAAGGAAGGGTGTCACCATCAGTTGTAATGACAGAGGCTCCAGGTGAAATAAATTTTGGCGGGTGTGAGATGAGTTCCGTTTTGGATGTGCTAACCCTGACATGTTTGTGGACACCCAGACGGAAATACACGGTGGCGGATAGTACAGGATTGTACAGGTCCCAGATTCCGGGGAGGTCTGGAGAAGAAGTACGACTTGGCCAGTTGAACGTTCTGCTCTCTCTTCCTGATGCTGTGGTTCTTCTCCGGATGACAAAGTTTCTTCCTCGGCTTCCTAGGTTTGCCTTTGGCCCATTCCTGGGGCTAACTTTCTCACCACTTGTGTCTATCAAAGCAAATCTGTCTTTTGTCTCCTCTTCATCTGCGGAGAACTGATTTGACTAAGACTCTGCTATAGGTTGCAGTGACACAGCAATCATAACACCCGTCACAGAGACTGCCATCCTTTTTACCAAATGTTTGCATTTTCTCAAGGGCTCACCGGAGACTGTGCTTCCCAGTTTACTGTGTTGTTCGGAGGAGTCACGTGAAACACAGAAATCCCGGATAGCATTTCTAAGTCTTAAAACAACTCTCCCAAATATTCTTCCTCTTCATCTGGTCACAGAGGGGATCCACTGTTCTGTTCAAAGACCCTGTTCAAAGCCGCTGAGGGACACAGAACAGCAGTTGTGAAGCGCCTGAGAGGCTGAAGGAGCTTACGGAGCAGGAAGCCCAGGCCGGTCAACATTGGACGGCGACATGAAGGGGAAATGAACCTTGCTATGAAATTGTTACGGCAGTTTGCACATCTTTACTACAAAGGAACTGAATGATCACTGGGTGTCAGGCAGTACCCTAAGCTGTTGAAATACAACGCCATCATGGTGCCACCTTTCCGTGGGCCTTGAAGGCAGCAGGTAGGACAAAGGCACCATTTGGTATTTCTGAGCCTGCATTCAGCTTCCTCCCAATGCTTCCCTTTCCCCTACACCAGCCTCACCTTTACACCATCTCTGCCATGTACTTTCTCTCCCATTTTTCATTGTATATTTGTTGTTTACTAGAGTTCTGATCTTTTCCCATAAGCGAGTCAACACGAGCATTTCCGATGTTCATATTCACCTGTTCCTCAGGTCTTGGCAGCGCAGCGTCCGTCCTCCCTGCCAGACTGATAGGTCCTTACCAACGTCAGTGGGTAAGCTGTGCTGCTGGTTCACCTGCTCTTCTGGCCCTTTTGCCCTCAAACTTCCTGGCATCTGTGATCCTGCTGTTGTTGGGGGCTCATGTTTTGCGTCTTCACATCCCTCATCTGTGTCTCCGTCCCCGGTCAGTGTGGTCAGCTCTCCCCATGCATGCTCTTTTGGGCTAGAAAGTGAGTTTATAAACTGGTAACTTCTAAATATGAACCCATCTCTCTTGTGTGAGGTCCAAATTAACACCTCATACTTACAATTGTGAAGGGCAGCTTGTGAATGTGTTTGTCTTGGAAACACTTGGGACTTGGTATCATCAAAACTGAATTCATCTTGCCTCCGGTCAGCACGGACAAACACTCTTCCTCCTGTGTGACTCAAATATTTGCTGACGGACACCTCCTTTCACCTCATTCCTCGTCCCTCACACTCAGCTCGTCACAATGCCCCATTATCCTAAGCATCTTATCAAAAGATAACTTCTCAACCCACACAGCTACTGCCTTAGGTCAAAACACCATCATTTTTTTTTTGTCTCAAATTTGCTAATCTCCTAACCAATATCTCTGCCCCAAATTTCACCTATATGTAATTTACCCTACACCAGACTACCAAAGTACTTGTTTAAAAAATGCCTTAAACAACCTTCTCTGGTCTTACAAACTTCCCAAGCTCAAAGATAACCCAGGTAATACAGAGGTTGATGGGTCTGCTCTCACCAGAGCTTCAAACTTAAGCACCAAATACCGATGTCCTCTGCTTGACCCGAGGATCCACTTCCTGTGACGCACTCTGCAGGTGGTCCTGCTGGATATGCCTCAACTTCTGACGTCTGCAGGCCTTCCCGACACTCTATCCATCTTCCTAAACACACACATTCCTTCTTCTTTCCCGTGTGTATTATTTTCTATGGCCCCATCAGTATTACTCTTCTCCTGTCTATTTTTCTGAACTGCTCTTTGAATGTTTTATCAATTCGCCATCTCTCACTCCCTAGACCTATCCAGATTATTACATCCTATGGGACACCTCCTCTCAATCGTTTCTTCCCTCATCTCAGTGGCAATGCCCCGATTATCTCTCTTCCCAGTTCTGTAAATTCTCTGATCTTTACCTCTTTTTACCTACATATGGATCTGTTTGCCTGTCTGCTGTCTGTCTGTCCATCCATCCATCCTTCCCTATACCCATCCCTCTCTTCACCCACACACCTGTGCAGGTATGTATTTAACTTCCTGGCTACTTTGCCATCCATTACATGTGTTTACTCCCCAAAGTTCAGTTTTCATCCCCTTTTCTCTCTTCCTAACTGTTCCTTAAAGAAAAAGTTCTCATCCAAGGTGTTTAAGTACATGGTTGTCATGGGTATACTTCTTTTATTAACATCAATGCTTGTGAATGATTTTTTAATAAATTAAAGCAGATCTGGGATTGCTTTAATAACATGGCCACCATTCTTAACTTCTGTACCAACAGGCTTCTTGAGCGACGTAGTGTTATAGCAGCAAGCGGAGCTGAATGTTGTCAAGCATGTTAACCACCATGTGCTCGCTGCACCTTGACAGTGGGGACTCTGCTGGTATTTACTACATGTCCCTGGTACACAGATGGGTGCTAGGCATATAGCAGGTACTTCAGTGTATCAATAAGTATATATTGTGTAATGACTATGTTTAAAAACACAGGTTAGTGTTGAGAAATATGTACATACTGTCTTAGAAAACTCATACGCATTTCGATGTTTAAAAACTCCATTGAGGATGGATTACTCACATCATGATTTCCTGACACATCTCTCAAATTTCTCTCCCCACATTGCCAGCTATTGCCTAGAAATTTCTACTTGGATGCCCTGTAATCACATCAATTGAACATATCTGAAAGCAAATGCATTATCTTCCAAAATCATTGCGATCTTCTCTAATTTTCCCAATTAACAAGTCTTAAATACTTGGATCCATCTTAGTTTCATTTTTTTCTTTCACTCCCATATACAATCCGTAACCAAAGCAATCAGTTCTTCTCATTGAAGTCCAACACCTCTGTCTCCCATTCCTCTCACCAGTCTAATTCATTCAAGCCTCGATTACTAAAACTCTGGTCACTTGATTTTTTATTTGCCATTCTTCAAAATAAAACCAAAAAGATACTTTGTGACTTTTATTACCAAATACAGTTGTCCCTCAGTATCCATGGAAGGTTGGTTTCAGGACCTCTCATGGATACCAAAATTTGCAGAGGCTCAAATCCCATCACATTCAGCCCTGTAGACAGGCTGGATGCTAAAGTCAGCCCTCCCTATTTGCAGGTTTCTCATCTCTGGAATATGCATTCCCCCCACCCCATAGTTGGGTGAATTTGCAGATGCAAATGTGGATCTACGGGTAAGGAGGGGCAACTAAAATACATTTCTAATGTCCACAAAATAACCTTAGGCTACCGTTAAAATTCTATTTGTTCTCCATTTACCTACATACATTATCTGCTCTAGCCAAATTAATCTACTATTAGTTCTTGTGTCTAGCCTTTTTTCTCTGCCACACGTTGAAAGAATAAGAGTTATCTTGGGCCACACATTAAGTACACAAACATTAATGAAAGTTGATGAGTGAAAAAGGGGGTCCATGCATGCTTTTCATGATGTCTAACACTACAGATAAGCAAAACAGGCCTTAAATAATCAGCATGTGGCCCCTGGGCCACAGGTTGGACACCCCTGTATATGATGTGACATGTGTTGCTACCTCCAAGATGCTGCTCACATTCGTTACCCAACCAGGACTTTCATCTCTTTTTTCCCACACATATCTAGCATCTAGCAATCCTCAAGCCCCAAGTCAACTTTTACCAGCTTAATAAAGCCTTAATTGACCACCTTGACCCCAAGAAACAGCAATTCTCTTCATACAGGTGACTCATGAGCCTAACATTCCTAATACTCCCACAATTAATCACACCTTACATATGGCACTTTCTCGGGAGTCCTTTGAATTCCTGTCTGAGTGTGGATGTGGCCTCTAAACTCACGACATGGAGAAATAAGGAACCAACGGATATGGAGCATGTGCCATGTGCCAGTGCTATGCATGGATTGTACTTAGTCTCCGTGATAGCTCATGCCATAGGGAACTGAGCTCATTAGGTAAGTTTCAGTTAGTCAGTTGCTGTTAGGAATAGGTACTGCAGAGCCCAGGCCCTCCTTTCTGTACCATGATGCTGTATCTCTTACTGTACACGTGTTTTCCAGAGTTTAGTGCAGCCTACACTACAGACTAAACCAACAGAGATATGTTAAGTAAATGTGGGGACTTGGGGCACTACTTTGAGGATCACAGGAAGATTGATAGTATACACTGGCCCTCTGATGGTTTAAATGACTCCTTCTTTTCACACAAAATAGCAGAAAAGTGGCCTGAGTAGTTCCTTAAATGCGTTCTATAACTCTCTTAGGTGATGCAACAAATATGTAGTTAAAGATAGAAAATGGAAGCTGGCACTGAAATTCTTCACCAACACCTGCCAATACAAAAAGAAAAGTGACAACGTGGACAGTGGCATATCCCTGTGCAGTATGTCATTGTCCCAGGATAAAAGTATTCAATTCCACTTACTGATATGAATACCAAAAGTTAAAACTGTTTCAAACGAAATATAGCATGTTAATTGGGCCCTTCTGATTTCTAGTGAAAAGTGCTGATTTCTAGTGAAAAGTGCTGAAATCTCTGAAAGAACTGACTCATTTCTTCCAGAAAAACTGTCAACATACGACCTCTGTTAAACTAAAGACATCCTAGTACTTATTAAAAGCAATTCGCTATTATTTAAACAATTCTCCCATATTAATTATGGACAAATTAACCATTAGTGGTGACATCACAAGCTTTTGTGCACAAATATTTCAATTATAAAACTAAAAGTGCTGAGTAAAACATTTGTTATTTTACTCTTGCTATAATTCAAGAGAGTTATTGGTATGTCTTTCTAGAACTGAGTTATTTTGTTTTCATAATTGAAAGCATTATGAAAAATTAGCAGGATTGAATATATTTACTTGAATCATAATAAAGGATAGGTGTATATTAAAAAACTCTTGCAAAAGTCTATCTGTGAAATTAGTTAAATAAAGGAAATTTTATATACACATATCCCAGGAATTATATAAAAGGAACAAGAAGTGGGTATAAAGCATCTTTTTGAAGATGAATCTTGTCTTCGGGAGGCATCCTATTTTTTCAATCTACTTCTAGGGAACAAAATAGTGTGACTAAATATGCAAGACAGATCTCTCACACAGACCCTCCGATCTTCCTTAACACCACCTATTTCCTAAAAAATTATTTTTATCACATAAAATCTTTAGGTGAGAGTATTTTAGGCTATACTACTTGCAGAGCAAAGAAAAAAATCCAGGCAAATTGCGACTGGGTGGCCAGCTCCTCCACATCAAGGCTCTGTCTGCTCAGTTCTTTAACATATTTCGCTGCCACCTGCCTTGTCAATTTTCATCAGTTATGGACAAGGATCTTATGGCTAATGGAAGATAGTCTGATCTTGGATTATGACTTCAACCCCTGGAGTACTCCTATATGCTGACTCTACATGAACCCTGGAACCTTCTGGTTTGTAAAGGAGAAATAAGATTTTCTTTATTCACGGGTGACATAATTACCTACATAGAAAATCTAAAAGAATTGAGAAAAAACCTAGAACTAATAAGTGATTTATAGCAAATTTGCTGAATACAAGGTTAATAAGCAAGCGTTAATGTTTTCCCATATGCCAGCAATAAATGAATGGAATTTGATTAAAAATAACATTTACATTACCACTGAAAAACAAAACATATTTAGGTACAAATCTATCCAAAAATAAAATATGTAAATAGTCTATGTGAGATAAATTGTAAAACTCTGAGGAAAGAAAGCAAAGAAAAGGTAAATAAATGGAGAGAGAGTCCATGTTCATGGATAGGAAGATTCAATATTTTTAAGATGTCAGTTCTTTTCAACTCAATGTATACATTCAATTCTATCCCAGTCAAATCTCAGCAGGTTAGTTTTGTGGATATCAACAGACTGATTTGAAAGATTATACAGAGAGGCAAAAGAGGCAGAGTAGCCAACACAGTATTAAAGGAGAGGAACTAAATTGGAGGACTTAACTACCCAACCTCAAAACTTACTACAAATGAATAGTAACTGAGACAATATGGTGTCAGTGAAAGACGTAGACAAACAGATCAAGGGAACAGAATAGAGCACCAGTGAGAAGATGCTCATAAATATATTTAACTGAATCTTTGACAAAGGAGCAAAGGTAATAGAATAGAATCTTTAATAAATGGTGCTGGAGCAACTGGGAATTCAATGACGAAAAGGGAAAAAAAAAGACATTTAGACAATTTAAACATAGACTCTACACCTCACAAAAATGAACTCCAAGTAGATCAAAGACCTAAATGTTACAGGCAAAACTATAAACTCCTAGAGAGTAGCATACAAGAAAACATAGATGACTTTGTGTATGGCAATGACGTTTTAGACACAATTCTAATGGAATAATCTATGAAAGAAATAATTGAAATTAGAAAACGGACCAAAGACCTCAACAGATACCTCGTCAAAGAAGATATACAGGTGTCAAATAAGTACATTAAAACAATGCTCCACATCACACGTAATCAGGTAAATATAAATTAAAATAACGAGAAACCGCTCTACCCCTACTATAATGGCTAAAATCCTTAACACTGACAACCCCAGAGCTGGTGGAGATGTGGAGCAATAGAAACTCTCATAGATTGCCAGAAGAATGTAAAATGGGATGGCATTTTGGAGGACAGTTTGGCAATTTCCTACAAAACAAAGCATACTCTTGACATGTAATCTAGCAATCATTCTTGGAATCAACCAAGATGTCCTTCAGTGGCTGAATAAACAAACTGTGGTTCTTGCAGACAATGAAATAATATTCAGTGGAAAAAAATGAGCTATCAGGTATGAGAAGATACATAGGAACCTTAAATGCACATCGCTAAATGAAAAACTCCAGTTCCAAAAGACTACATGCTGCACGATTACAGTGATTTATGACATTCTGAAAAAGGCAAGAACTACAGAGGCAACAGAGAGATCAGTGAGTGCCAGGAGGCTGGGTGGGGAGGAAGCAGCAGAACAGAGAGGATGTTTAGGGCAGCAAGAATACTTTGTAAGGTACTGTCATTGTGGATACACGTCTGACATTTGTCCAAACTCAGGGTGTACAACTCCAAGAGCAAACGCCGATGTGAGGCACGGACTTTGGGCGATAATGACATGCAAACGCAGCTTCATCAAACACAGCACTGTGACGGGAGACGCTGCTATGGGGTAGGTGTGCGTGTGTGGGAGAGCAGGTGTGTGAGAAATCTCTGTACCTTTCTCTCAATTTTCCTGTGGGCCTAAAACTGCTCTAAAATTGAAGAACTTTTTTAGCCTGGCAAACTTCACTTTTTAAAAAGCTATGCCTTCATATGTAAAGCTCAGAGGCAAAGAGATACCAAAACAATGCCTGAAATAAAGAGTTTACCATCAGGCCTACATATTTATAGACACTGGATACAAAACAAAGGTGACAAGGGAAAAGAATAGACTTAAGTTTCAATAGGGGCAACTGGATATCTATATAGAAAAGAAAAAAGTTACATCTCTAGTTCATTCTTGAGAATACTATGTCAATTAAAAGTGGAAAGGTGAAAGGCAGAACCACAAGCTTTTAGAGAAAGGATGTAAAATTATATCTTCATGACTGTAGAGTTGGGGGGTTTTCTCTAACAGATATTAAAAGCACAAAACATAAAGATAAATTTAAGCTTATTAAAATTAAGAAATCCAGTTTATCAAAGAACACCATGAAGAGAGTAAATTAAAAAGACAGGCTGCAGAATTAGAAAAGATATTTACAATCCATACCCCCAGCAAAGGACTAGTGTTCAGAATAAAGATTCCTTATCAATCAACATGAAAAATACACTCAATACAACGGGAAAATGGATAACAGACTTGAAGAGATAACTTTGCAAAAAAGAAATCCGAGTTCCTAATATAGTGCTGTATAGAAATACACTCAAACTCATTAGTAATTTGAGGATGCCATGTTAATAACATTTTGTAATAAAATTTCACACCCATTAGATTCTCAAAATATTAAAAAAAAATGATACCAGCAAATGTGAATAGGTGTGAAATTTCCCAAATCATTCACAACAACATTTCAAGTCAGAACTCTAAACTGGAGTTATCGCAAATGCCCATTAGGAGTAAAGATGTAATATGTGTACTGTACGGTATTAAAGATAAATTAACCAAAGATACATGCAGTAACTTGAATGGATCTCACAAATACAATTTTAAGCAACAGGGAAATTTTGGAAAATAACACATACAATATGATTGCATTTGTGTAAGGTTCAAA
This sequence comes from Galago senegalensis, assembly GCA_963575145.1. Taxonomy (NCBI): domain Eukaryota; kingdom Metazoa; phylum Chordata; class Mammalia; order Primates; family Galagidae; genus Galago; species Galago senegalensis. Next base: position 9,022 of record CAUYTI010074192.1, read on the forward strand.
AACAAGAAGAATAAACTATTTCTAGGAATGTAGAGTAGAATATTTTTATCACAAAACTCAGGAAAGTAGTTTTATCTTAGGGAAGAAAATGGGATGCAATCTGCAGCTTCTGTGCTGCTGGTTATTGTTGCAAAGGATGATGGTTATGGTGAGTATTTTTTTGATAATTATTCTTTAAATTTGCAGCTATGTTTTCCCCACTCTTTTATAGCTATGGTTCATGAGACACATGCAAAGGATACAAACCACACACACACCAGGAGGTTATAAATCAGGGACAGAACATTTTCGGAAAACATGTGTTGTAATTCTCATTATGATGAAATAATTATTAATTATATTACTGGAGGAAAAAATTCTATACAAACACATCAAATGGTTAATAGTAGTCTTTGGATTGTGGAAATATGGGTATTGTTTTTTGTATTTTAAGAACTGTGTATACTAATACATATTAAGTATACAAAAATGTATTTATTCAAAAATAACCAAGGCCAAGAAAAGATCAAGGATGAAATGGTAGCTTTAAAAATGCTCAGAAAATTGGTCTTTTAACAAAATGATCACTTAACAGACAGATTTTTGCCAAACAAACCTGCAAACGTTTGCAAGATGATTCCATGAAGTCTGTGAGTAAAAGGCCAATTGCTCCTCAGGAGAAAGCTTTCCTGCGTATGTTCACAGGTTGCAAGATTTCAGACAATCAGCCTTGTGATGCCCCTAGGAGGCATGTCTATAAGCCAGCACCAAAGATGTGCTTTTAAGGATAGTGGTGTGACCAAAGTCCTTTCTGTGGAGAATTCTGCCAGCCCATGGGTAGGTGACAAGGGATGACACAGGTCAGCCACAGCTCCTAAGTAGATACATTTTGAGATTTTATTTTATTTTTTTGAGACAGAGCCTCCTGTCCCCCTGGGTAGAGTGCTGTGACATCACATCTCACAGCAACCTCCAACTCCTGGGCTCAAGCGAGTCTCCTGCCTCCACTTCCCAAGTAGCTGGGACCACAGGCGCCCTCCACAACACTCAGCTATTTTTTGGTTGCAGCCATCATTGTTGTTTGGCGGGCCCAGGCTGGATTTGAACCCTCCACCTCAGCTGAGCCGCAGGCACTGAGACAAATTTTGAGATTTTTAAAAGATTGTTTGGATTTCTGGAAATGCTTTAACTTTTTTACCTTTAACATCTGACTAAAGCTCAGGGGAAAGAGTCATTACTCAGAAAGAAACAGAGTGACGGGTCTGGAGAAGTGAGCAGCTAAGCTGAGAACCGGCCTGATTCCCCTGGGGCACCTGCTGTGAAGACACGCAGCTACCTTGATATTTTAGGGATGTTAGAACAGAAATCACGGTTTTATATGTCTTAATCATACCTTTATAACAGGCATTAATTAGGACTTGTCAGGTCTTTTGTCCCCTTGATGAAGAAAAGGGTTTTTCCAATAAATAGAAGGGCCACTCGGTACATGTCTCTGCCAACAGTCCAGGGGGAGTCAAACCAAAAAGAGCTGATGAAGCCAGACAGTTCTAGGACAGCAAACTTATGACTGCCACACTGATAAAAACACAAAGTGCATCTCTAACGATGCATTGATTTTTAATCAGCCAGTGGTTTGAAGGTAAAGAGGTGCTGGTTGGTTCTAACAATTAGAACCCTCAGTTAAGGCAGTTTACGATTCATACAAAGAAGGGAGAAGGAACGAGAAGTAGGTAGGTGATATATAGAATTTAAAAAATAAAATGTGAGTCTATAGCCATTATGGAACATAGCACAGAGATTCATCAAAAAAATAAAAATAGAACTACTTTACAATTCAGCAATACCACTGCTTGGCACGTATATCTGAAGGAATGAAATTCATATGCCAAAGAGATATTGCATTCCTGCGTTTACTGTAATGCTATGCACAATAGTCACGTTGTGGGATCAACCTAAATGTTCAACAATGGATGAATAGATGAAGAATTACATACATAATGGAATTAACCTTGATTTGATTATTACATAATGTATAAATTCATCCAAATAGCACCCTGTACCCCCAAAGTAAGTTCAGTTATGTACCAATTACAAATAATAAAGAAAGAAAAAGAAGTAAATAGATGGAAAAGCACAATGCCAAGCAAACCAACATTTATTTTTAGTGATTATGTTTGAATTTACTAAGTTGGTAATTTAATTGAAGCTTAGTTGAAATTGGTCATTTTTTGATATTCAAAACAAAGTTTTGGAGGACTGTGGTAGAGATGATTGGGTGAATTTCTTTAATTAGGAAAACATATCACAGTTAATCACCAAATAGATGATTCCAAAGACTGCTTAGATGGTAAAGAAGAAAAATTCTGGAGTTCACTCACAACTCTCAGGGCACACGGGGGGAGCAGGTTTCTGATATTCCACTGCAGCGCCTCTTTACCGTTGGTAAAATGCATAAATTCTCCTGCAGGAGGCCCTGCTTCAAAACTTGTTCAAAATCCCTTATAATAGAACTGCCAGTCACTTCAGAGCCTATAGTGATATTTCTTAAGAAGCCATTGCCATAAATTTCTAATATTTACAGGCTGAACATGAAATAAATATAGTTTTTGTTCAGCAGCACTCGTGAATAAGCCGTGGTATTTCTCTTCGTGCATACAGAATTAAATGCTTCAGGAAAGATTTTTCATTGCAAAAGGATCATTTGAAGGACTACGTTCAAAAAAATCCAGGCAAGTTAGGACTATAAAACTGTTTAATAATCAGCACTGATGCTGGCTTGAAGAAGGATAATTAGAGACTTCATGTGCAGAGCTCCTTTTGAAAATATTTCTGGTGGTAAATGCTGCCGTCTTCACATCCAGAGAAGTACCACTGAGTTGACAGATGATGATCAAGAACCTTATTCAAGGTTATGTGGAAAAAGGAAGGACAGATTTTAGTTCTCCTCATACATTCTCTCATTAGATTTACTACTAGCCTGAAGGATAGTTTGAAGGTATAATTTCTCCATAAATGTCATGGATCTATGATGGAGACTGCTGATTTTGAAATAATCCATGGGCTCCTAGAATGACAGCTGAAGGAGAGGACTTGCTACCTCCTCCCTCAGGGCCTTTGAGACTGAGAGCCAGTTTGGAGGAGGAGCATTTCTGATCTATATCCAGCTCTAAATCGTCTTAGTGAGGGACAAAGATATCCCATCATGAGCACAGAGCTTAGTCAGCAGGCCTACCGTTCTCGGAACAGATCCAATATTTCCCTAAAACCCAAACTATCTCCATGTCCTCAGCATTACCTTTATGTAAAAATGCCACATAATTAAGGAATTACAATAGTCATTTAAAATTCATTATAATGATAATCTATCAGCCAGAGCCAATGTCTTTAGTAGAAATTGAGTCCTATTTGATCATGAGGAAATGAGTTGAAAGAATAACTTGTGTGCTTAGAAAACAAAATATAAACATGGACATTACCATGATATTAGATTTCAAGACCACAATGTCTGAACCTTCCCCCTGTAAGACGCCATCCTCCATGCTTCCAAATGCTCTTGTTGACCCATTTTCCACCCCTTCATAGCAGAACTCCTTGAAAGAGTTGCCTATATTTGTTGCTTCCAACTTTTCTCCTAATCTTTCTTAGAACCTACTATAATTAGGCTTCCCTTCCTACAGTTCTACCAAAATAACTATTTCCATGGTCCTCCATTAATCTAATGGGAGGGACAATACCCAGGCCCAAATGACATCCATGCTGCCCTCTTGTTTCCCCTCTTAGCTCCTGGTCTGCTCCTCCCAAGCTCTCCTGCATTTCTTGGTGTTCAGAATAGGGCTGCCTGCTCACACACCTGTATAAGCTCATACACCTGCACACGCACATACACCTGCACCTGTTCACACACCTGTACAAGCTCATACCCCTGCACATGCACATACATCTGCACCCACTCACACACCTGCACACGTACCACCCAGCTTTGTTCTTCAATCCATAGGGCAGTGACAACAACATACATTCAAAGGACTTAGATATTTGGAGGCAAAACTTCTGGTACAACCTACTTAGTATTTCATGCTTTCCCAGTCATGTATCTCCATGAATCTTGCAGTTTCATCAATTAATAGCTCTGTCCATTGGTGGACATACCAGCTTTATCCCTCAGCCTTTTCATACTCACTGTCACACATAACAATTTACGATTTTATTTCCATCAACTGGTAAACTCTCAGCTCTACCAGAGAGCAGATGCCTGACATTTAATTAGTAACCCAATTACGGCTTTGTGCTGGCCTTTGCTTATTTTTTTCATTTAGGAGAAAAAGAAATCAAACTGATTGGGCTTACAGTAAAAAAGAAATGCAACTCCAGTTATTAGCCGTCGCCCCTGTAGGATGAAATGACTTTTCCCCCTCTTTTTTCTATAAAACTAAAAGGACAAATTAAGAACTACTTTAATTATTTCAGAGGATACATTTAATACTTAAGTAAGAAAGAAATAGTTATAACCAACCAAGAGAAATGGTCTTCTCAGCATGCGCTGGCTCATGGTTGATCACATTAATGCCCTTTTACCAACAGAATGGGATTTGGGGAAGCAAGAAATAAGTGTCCACAAGGAGAAGTCAGCGAGGGCAGGTCACAGAGAATAACGTCGCGGCCAGCGGAGAATTACTTTCCTTTTTCTATTGCTGTATTTTCATTTCCTATTACATCTTTACATCTTTCAGTATTTTCAGTTCCTACTCTTTCTTAATCATTTAAAGTTTCTTTTTTCTCTTTCTTTTCATTTACGGCCTGTTATAAAGTGTTATAAAGGAAAATGCCTCAAAAAGTGGCACTCAGGGAAAGAAATCTGTTGATGGCTTTCAGCTTTAGTTTTTATTCATTTCTGTTTCTTTTGTTGTTTCTTGTTAAAAGTGAGGTCACCTAGTGATGAGAGAAAAAATAAATAAGGTGACAACAAAAAACCCAAGTTTTATAAAACACTAAATAGAATTGGTGGTAAAGTATAAAGCTTGTGGACTTTAAAAACCTTGAGCCTGGAGTACAAAAGGCAGCGTGCCCTGCTCACCTCCTAACAACGGGCCCCCAGTGGCTCCCTGGCTGGCTTAGCTGGCGCTTTTTCAAATCCGTCTGTGAAATACAGGGATAGGTCTGGGCATTAGCTTGTAGTCACAATGTGAACACCTATCTAGAATTAACCACATTTTAAATAGCTCAAGCTGGCTTCAAAAGCATGTGTCTGGAGGAAGTACTTGCTATAGAATAAAGTTATCCATGGCAGACATTGTTCCTTTAATAGTTTGTGAAAGAAGACTTGTAACTGCAAAGGAACATTATTTAAATCCACTGATGAGAAAGTGTTTTTCTGAGTAGATCTTTGGGACGAATCTTTATTTTTTTTTAAGGGTAGTCACTCTTTTGGGCTAGTTTAAAGAGAATTAGCAGATGCCTTACTCTGGACGGCACCTGTAATGAATGAAGAAAAATAATAGGTTGTTTACCATCTATGGTATCAAAATGTAAAGTGCTACAACGCCTTGTATAATCTGGGGCAAAAATGCCAACAGGTTGTGAAGGAGTACTTTAAAAAATGTTTACAGAGTCTTAAATTGTTTATTACTACGTGCACAGTGGACATGAATGAGGCAGAGCAAGACTTTAATCTTTTAATCTATAAAATGACGGTAACAAAATGATCTATCTCCAAAGACTGTGAGAACTAAATGACCAACAACAACAACATAATCATCAAACACTTTGCTTAGGGCCTGACATTAAAATAAAATTTTAATAATTGTACCTGTTCCAATCACCACCATCACGTAATTAAGATACATACCATACAAAATTAGCAGTGTCTCTAGAGGAAGTACTTGTATGTGGCATTAAGCTAACAAAATTTATGCAACACGTCTATTGCAATATTATTTATTATTTACTATCAAACCTTAGCTCAGAAACAGAAAACAAACAAACACTGTCCATTTGCTTTCTAAATGAATAAAAATTTGTTAGAGATGGAGTTCTGCTTGAGTTTATCTTATGATGAAACAAATAAAATTCTTGCTCATTTGTGCACATTCACGCATAAATAATGTAATGTACATTTAATAGTGTAATTAAATTTTTGTTAATTTTACCTTTGCATTAATGTGTTTATAGTTTTATTTTGGCAAGTATAAAGGAAAAAACAGTGTAGGGTCAGAATTGCTAGAAAAATAACTCTTCCCTCTGGCAGAGCTGACCTTCGATGTACACGTTTGCTGAGGCCACTTCCGGACCACATTCCATCACATTCTCAACTAAATGCAAAAGAGTAGTATCCAACTTTGTTTTTAAAAAATCACACTTAAAAAGAAAGATCACCTAAAGTGGACTGGTTTTCTCCTCATTACAACATACGTGGACATAACAGAATGTTATACATAAAATCAAATCCCAACAAAGAAGCCGAAGCCACTAATTAATTTGTAATGTAAAGTGGGTACAGCTTCTTCAGCAAAGGTGTTGCTTTTGAATGTCGGTAGTCAGAGTAATTTAGGCCAGGTAGGATGCCCTGCTACCACGCGCATATAAGGCACCGCAGCATTCTCTCTCCTCTTCATTTACCAGCCATTTGTGTGTGTGTTTGTGTTCGTGTGTGTGTGTGTTAGTGTATGTGTGTTCGTGTGTGTGTGTTAGTGTATGTGTGTTTGTGTGTGTGCGTGCGTGTGTGTTAGCATACCACTCCTGGCTCCATAACCAATTTCTCTGACTCTTGCTTTACCCTCTTGGTGATAGGTCTATAGCAGTGATTTTCAACCAGTGTGCCACCAGTGTGCCACAAAAGCTTTGAGACACCGTTAATGAAGTTATTTTTGAAAGCAGTTCAAAGCACAGTAAGTATATTTATGTATATTTTATGCTTAAAAATAAACATAATTTGTGCCACAGAAGTTTGACTACTGGTTCAAGTGTGCCATGACATAAAGAAAAGTTGAAAATACCGAACTAGAGTGAAAAGCAAGATGTGTAATTACATCAGCAGAAATCACGGGTGGAGGGATCTTTGGCAACGTCTTCTTAATCAACTAACAGCAGATGGAAACCAGCTATGCCAAAAGTTCCAAGAATCACTTTTCAAATCAAGAGTTGGTTGGCCTGTGGACCAACTCCAGTTCACCATTTGATTTTGTGAATAAAGTCATATTGGAACATAGCCACGCTATTTACATACAACAGAGTCCAGCAGCTGTAACAGAGAGACTGTAAACCCTCAAAGATTAAAATGTTTTCTCCGGCCTTCTCAAGAACACATTTGAAGATGCCATTCTATACCCTTACACAGGACAAGTGCTGGAAACATCTGCACTTGTGGATCATTTTAAATTAGCAGGTGGCATTGCCAAAGAATGGGACTGGGGTATTCTTGGGAACAATATACTTGTTTTTGCCTTCTTTTTTTCAGAGAGTAACAAAGGATCATCAAGGAAAGCAACAGTTTCTTAGCCATGTACTTTAAGAAAGGGAGTAGGAAAAATTCAAATTGAGTGCTTGAAACCCAGAGGTTCCCAAGGGAAAAAGATGCTTGCAGTATTTAGAAAATGTTGTCAGATGTGTAGAACCATCACAGTCTCCCTCTGTCTTAATCAGTAACACATAGGAATTCAGCAAAATGGAAACCTTCCTGGTTTTTGGCTAAGAAATCTCAAGCAAGGATGATAATACTCGAAAGCAAAGACTGATTCAAGCTGCCTGCCAGAAGGGCCTTGGAAGTGTATGCAGATAAATGTAGTATCCGGCAGCATCCAAGAGTAAATACTCTGATATCTACCTTTTGCTTTAAAAAAAGAAAAATCTTTGTTCAAATTGAAGGCTTGAAACCCAGAGGTTTCATCAAAGTACAACAGCAACATGTATTGGTAGGGAAAAGAACACTCAGTTATGCCAAGTTGGGGTGTCCATTGGAGTCTCACAGGATGTGTAGGTGATCACCGCACCCAGCCAGGAGCTCAGAGCAAAGGGGGGCTCGCTCGCCATGGCAGGCTGGGGGCTGATGAAGATCAAGCAGAGAGATGAAAATGGCTGACCTGACAGGCAAGGCTAGGTGGGTCTGTAGAGAACAATATGCTTCTGGATGTCTTGAGAAGTGACTCACTGACACGTGCCCAGAGTGTTCCTTGTGCACAAAGTACTTTTCTTTCCTACCTTAATTTAGCAGTAAATGTATCACAGAGAAAGGACAATCCCTCCACAGAGCAAGGACTGCTGGGGACTCCCTCCCCACAGCAAGGGCTGCTGGGCAATCCCTCCCCACAGCAAGGGCTGCTGGGCACTCCCTCCACAGAGCAAGGACTGCTGGGCACTCCCTCCCCACAGCAAGGGCTGCTGGGCACTCCCTCCCCACAGCAAGGACTGCTGGGCAATCCCTCCACACAGCAAGGGCTGCTGGGCACTCCCTCCCCACAGCAAGGGCTGCTGGGCAATCCCTCCCCACAGCAAGGGCTGCTGGGCACTCCCTCCACAGAGCAAGGGCTGCTGGGCAATCCCTCCCCACAGCAAGGGCTGCTGGGCACTCCCTCCCCACAGCAAGGACTGCTGGGCAATCCCTCCACACAGCAAGGGCTGCTGGGCAATCCCTCCACAGAGCAAGGACTGCTGGGCACTCCCTCCCCACAGCAAGGGCTGCTGGGCACTCCCTCCCCACAGCAAGGACTGCTGGGCAATCCCTCCACACAGCAAGGGCTGCTGGGC